>JASDQU010790060.1:34981-68633 GCA_032191745.1 Picea mariana | reverse complement strand
CTATGAAAGTGTGAAAACATAGCTAAGTATCTGTGGTTAAAAATTAAGCTTTTGGGTCGTTGAATTTTGGGAGTTACACTCCATGGAAAATAGGCTTTGTGGCTAGTCCTGAAACTAGTCAAAATCAGGTGTTTCGGGTAAAAACGTCATAATTTCTTCATAACAGATCCAAATTCAGTGAGACCAATTGTGTTGGTTATATTAAATTATATAGTATTCTTTGTAATAGTTGTAGATCTATTCATCAAATATTTTGTGCGGGGAATTCTCTACAAGGTTGCTCTTTAGAATAAGCTAGAATTCAACAAGGTATGCCATTTTTGATATAACTCCTTTTTTGAGAGGTTCCAAGTAGTGCCACTTGGAGGAATTTCATAAGAAACAATGAAGAAAAATGTTTATTAGTTTTATATCTTTATTCAGTACAGGTACAAAGGTATGATTATTTCAAGTTAGGGTTGTTGACTAATCCAAAACTAGTCATGGTTGAGATAAGCAGTTGATGAGTTCACACATACATGAGGTGTATAGTTGATGATGTTGGTACATATTGATGAGTCATTGTTGATGAATAATTGACACATGATTGGTATATACTTGGTACATGGTTGGATGCACTTGTTTATGGTACAGGTTGATTACAGGTTGTTTGGCACAGGTTGGTGAATGGTTGATGCTCTTGTTTATGGTACATATTGATATCTGTTGAGGATTGTTGCCTCATCTCAGTTGGTGCTGAGAATGCAAGCTGAGTATTGCATATATAGCTGGTGCTCTTGTAGAGTTGTACTCTATTCAGTTGTTGCTGATAAACCCCAAGGATTGTAGTCCGTAATAAAAAGAAAATTGTACATACATCTTGTGTTCTTTGTGTTCATTGTGGCGATGACTTGTTGATGATATATTTTGCTGATATGTGCTCACATCTAACTAGTTATAAATGAAAACAATGGGTAATGAATAAATGTTGAATGCTAATTGATGAGTTTTTGTGCAAGAGGGAAGTTTTGGGAAAAAGAGCCCCACACTCATTCACCCCCCCTCTAAGTGTGGTAGGTGTGTTAGATGAGTTAATGATGGAATATGAGATGTAATTGTAGTAGATTTCCCTTGAGTATAAATATATTTTAAGGGAGTTTTAGTGTTTGAAGAAATTTGAGGGAAAATATGTCCATGCTTCATGAATGCTTTAAACATTTCCGATGTTTCTTGAAGAGTCTTACCTGGTAGATTTTGGTCTTCCTCTATTGTATCTTTTGATGATGCATTTGGTGTTTTATTATCTCTTCTGGTTTTTACCTAAGGTAAATCATGCTACTTAAGATTAGAAGATGGTGTCATATCCAAAACTGGATTACCAATGTGAGTGAAACTTTTCTCTACTTGTAAAATCTTTGGTAGACAACTTCTCCTATGCTTTTGAAAATTGAGAAAATCGAAATGTTCTTTACTAGAGAGAGTTTGAATTATGGATAGAATTTCATCATACGATTTCTCTCCTATGAAAATATCATCAAATGGTGAATCTTCATTTGGATTACTGAGAGGGAGGTGAATCAGTAATAGAGAAATTTAATCCTTTTTAACCATATAATCCAAGTGTTATATCAATGTAGCATTATCATCCACTAACTGCAGAGTAAATAAGCAATGAACAAATGTTGGCCCTTGGTTATGTAAGCAAGAGAAGATCAAGGAAGAAAAGGGAGAATGCGAACTTCGTGGAAGACATAGTGATTGTTACTGGGTTGAAGTGAGAAGAAGATCAGGAAAGACGACACGAAGTAAGGAAAAGAAATCCATTGAACGAGGAGATCGAGAATGACAGATAAGCAAGGAAGAAGGATCGTGGACAACTTAGCAAGCTAGAAAAACCACCATTGGATGCTTTGGAGCACCRCGCGAGAAGGAAGGAAAGAGAGGCTGGCGGAGCCCTAGAAACACGGGTCAAGTTGACCTAGGGTTTTAGAMACCTAGGGTTTTGGGTATCTAGGGTTTTGGTACACCTAGGTTTCGGCCTAAGGCTATCGATGAGTTATTGTAATGTATAAATGAAGGTCTAAAGRACTTGGGTCGGGTTGGTACGATATTGCTATTGATCTAGTTGTATTGTTGATGTAAGTGAGTATTGTATCAAGAGAGAGAAGTGCTGAGTGTGAGAGCCTTCTGGTATTGTAAGATCTTTAGCTGGGTGTGAAGGTCAAGTCCTGTAGCTGGGTGTGTAGGAAGGGGAGAGAAATAAAGAAGAAGAAATAAAATCTGCTAGCTAAGAGTGCAAACAAGAACTGTATGCTTTATCTTAATAAACCATAAGCACAATTCTGTGGACATAGCTTAGAGAGACGGTTAACCATGTATATTTAGTGTTGTGTGTGACTAGTATTTTATCTCTGTCATTGATATACTATGATTGAATTACTTCTTTAGATCTGATAAGTAGATGTGCAGAATAGAACTAAGCTGATAAGTGATATATGAACATTGTGCTATTCTTGTGTTAGATCCACTTGAAATTTACTTTGGCTGTAGATGTCTCTTTCCTGCAACCCCCTCATAGCTACTTCGGGTGAGACTGCATCTGCTTCACAGGTGTTTCTGAAAGGGCTAATAGTTAGGGATTGTTGGTGCACTCTTGGAGCTGAACCCTGGGTCTACCCCTGTGCCAAGAACAAATGAACAATCATACACATACACAATACACCAATGTTTTATGTGGAAACTCAAAGTGGGAGAAAACCACATAATGATTTTTCTTATATGTCTTGAAGAATTACATTCATTGGAAGCACCAACTTCCTTTGTTTTCCAGCTGGAACTGGAAGGAGGCTCCAACCCCCAAGTTTCTTGGGCTACAACCTGAGGGAATATCCAATTCCCCAATTCTCTGGCTACAAACAGAAGGAGGCTACAACCCCTTATGTTCTCTAGCTACAACCAGAAGGTGGCTACAACCACCTGTCCTTTCCCCGTCCAACTGCCATGATGTATAAGTAGAATGATGGAACCACTTTCACACTATCACTGTGAGATATACTGTTGTAAACCTGTACCAATCAACTTGTAATCAACCAGTACCATAAACAAGTGCATCAACCATGCACCAACATGTACCTAACCTATACCATGAAAAAGTGCATAAACCATGCACCANCTGTACCAATCAACTTGTAATCAACCAGTACCATAAACAAGTGCATCAACCATGCACCAACATGTACCTAACCTATACCATGAACAAGTGCATAAACCATGCACCAAACCTGTACAAAAATTGTACCATGAACAAGTGCATCAACCATGCACCAAACCTGTACAAATAACCTGTCACAACAACCTGTCCAAACAACCTATCACAACAACCTGTCTCATCAATCTTATCAACCAAATCAGATCTACTCACCAAGATCAATCACCAAGACAACTCTCAAAGATGTGCATCAACCAAGCATAACACAACAATTCATAATCATCACCAAGATCAATATGTGCTTCTAATAATATACCAGTTCAAGTATGCTACATCATCCATAAACAATGTGTCAACAATACTACTAACAAGTGCCTCCAACCGTGTACCAAGTATGTACCAATCATGTATCAACTACTCATCAACTATGACTCATCAATATGTACCAACATCATCAATTATACACCTCATGTATGTGCCAACTCATCAACTACTTGTCTCAACCATGTACCCAACATGTACCTCAACCAAAATCCCTCATCAATTTCATCATCCAAATATGATTTGTAACTCTGTAATAGACCTGGTGTATATGATCACATACAGGTTAGTGTATGGTTTGGTGTATTTGATGAAAAGGTTAGTGTATATGATCACATACTTGCAAGAATTTTCATAAAAAATTTAATTGCAAATAGTGTGTATTTGATGAAAAGTATATGATCAAATACTTGCAAGCATTTTCATCAAACTTTACTTTAGTCTCACATGACTAGTTTTGGATTAGTCAACAACCCTAACTTGAAATAATCATAACTATGTACCTGTAATGAATAAAGATATAAAAACAATACACAATGTTCTTCAGTGTGTTTTATGCAATTCCCCCAGGTGTCACTACTTGGAACCTCTCAGAAAATGAGTTATAGAAAAAATGGCATACCTTGTTGAATTCTAGCTTATTCTAGAGAGTGAACTTGTAGAGCATTCCCCACACAGAATATTTGTTGTATGGATCTGAAAATTTTACACAAAATAATATAGACTGTACTATAACCAAATTTTTTTTTTCTTACTTAATTTGAATCTGTTATGAATAAGTTATGACATTTTTACCCAAAACACCTGTTTTAGACTAGTTTCAGGACTAACCACAAACCCTATTTTCCACGGAGTGTAACTCCAAAACTACAACGACCCACAAGATGAAATTCGTACCACAGCTACTTGGATATGTTTTCTCAATGGAATATCAATTTAATGATCTGAATCATTCTAGAAAATATTTTATTGTGGAAATGGTGAGATGACCTGTAAAAAACATACCTTAGAAAGCATCATCAAAAGAATTTATCCTCCCTTGAATTTCAACATTCTTTACTTCACCTTCTCTCTAAAATTTGGCTTATATATCCTTTGGTTACCTCCATCACTTGTATATATTCAATATTCTCCAGTGTGATTTGAAATGAGAGAGCCTTGCCTCTTATTTATACTTTCATGTAGTTTCCTCAAGGGGTTACCTTCTAATCATCTTAACCCACTTTCCTTATTTTAGGGTTAACCAACTTCTAACCACTTGTCCACTTAGTAATTTAGCCATTAAATTTATTATTTGAATAACTTTTTTTGTATTCACTTTGACTTATAGTACACTCATCACTTTGCTTTACCTCAAGGGGTTACCTTCTAACCATCTTAAACCACTTTCCTTATTTTAGGGCTAACCCACTTCTAACCACTTGTCATCTTAGTAATTTCTCCATTAAGTTTATTATTTAAATAATTTATTTTGTATTCACTTTGAATTATAGTAAACTCATCACTTCACTTTATTATTTACCTTCTAAAAATCTCTTAAACCACTTTGACAACTTTGACCTTTTGGGTCTTCTAGATGATTCATGAGGGTTCTCCAACTTTACATGGCCATAACTCTCTAACCGTGAGGAGTTATGTGACGTTCCACATACCATTGGAAATGGAATGAAATGTACTATCCATATAGAATAGTCTTGCCTTCAAATATATCAAAACTCATACCATTATCCATAAAAAAAAACTTGGGTCCATTAGCCAAACCTGGGTTCTACCAGAATTCGCTACCACACTTTCTCCAAGGGTTGACATCAATCACTAAGGGTTGAAATCAATATACAATATCACTCTCCAATGGTTGAAATCAATGAAAACCAACAATCCATCAACCTAAGAAAACTTTCTGACATCTTCGTGAAAGTACTTTTTCATATTGTATTGGGACAAATGATTTTCAATGACTTTATGTGGATCATGCATTTTGAATTAAATGGAAGACAATGAAATATATTCCAAGGATAAAGATTCAACCTTAGGATGTCCAAAATATAACAAGGAATATTTACCAACCTGTATGGGATAAGTTGGCCATACCCTTTTCTGTGTTGCCTTTAATTATTTAGTTATGCCTTCAGAAACTGTTTGGTATGCCACCTCCCCACAAACAAGTCTATCTGGAATTGTTTTTGGTAAAGCACGAGGAGATGAAAACAACCATAAAATTCCCATAATCTGCTCAGAAATCCCGGGAGGAGGGTTACCATATAGAACCACATGAATTGGGATGATTATATTATGACAAATTTCATAAAAATGGTTTTTTTCATTTTCCTCCCACAACTTAGAATGATAGATATGTATTGGCTACGAAGCTTTTGGAGTCTGGCTCCAATTCATCAATGGGAAAGGAGTTTTGTAAGATATAACATCCATAATATATGATGACATATAAAATGGAGTTAGTTCACCATTAGATTTATGACCTGTATAAATCCCTATTTTCTTGACCAAGTTGTTTGGCAACAACTTTCCCCAATGAAAAGTGAAACCCTCTCCAACTTCATTAATAATAGGGACCCAATCGACTCTGAAATGTGCACGGTTTTTCTTTCCATACAATCTACATAGCATCATATCTATGTACATAATATGTGCATCACAAGAATATGTGGAGTATATACCATGTCTGTCTACTTTGAATTTATTTTCATTTCCCCACCAGCTTTGAATTATATCATGGATGCTTCTATCATAATCTACACATTCTTCTTTCTTAAACCTTTTCACAAATTTTGCATTGTAGACATATTTGTGAGTAATGGACAATTTATACATTACTTGGATATATTTAAGTTGAAAAGAGCCGACAATAGTTCTTTGATGGTTGTAAATGGTCATGGTTGGTAAATCCACATGCTCCAGAGCATAGAATATCATGTTTGTGTAGGGAAATAGCTTTGGCCTTGCTGCAACCTTATGTAGCTCCAGCTTGGTGACGTCCTTGAGCTTTTTTTCATTTAAAACATCTTCACCTTCGCTTGAATCATATGAAACAATTGATTTCTCTTCTTCAAGAATTTCATAAACCTATGCCTAGGATTTAATGTTACCTATTAGACAAGCAATATTGTCTAAATAAATATCAGAAATTGGGTTCGTCTCTTCTGTGGACTAGTCTTGGATTGGATTTTTTGATCTCCTGCGAGGTGCCGTGAATTCTCGTTAAGAATATTCTCTCCTTTAGGAAAAAATAACACTTATGGATGTAAATATAGAGATGAAGGAGAGTTCAAATATTTTATCAAATCACAATTTAACATACAATCAATTCTACTTTTAATACCTCACATTTGAACGACAGGTTCATAATGTTAGAAAGCTGGTGAATTTATTACTTGACGATAGAAAAAATTACTCAAATATTTTACCTAATCATTTTTAATTATCATTAAAAATCCCGATTAGTGAGAATAAGTACTCCGGTACTTTGGGAATTCAGGAGTTCGAGGAATTGAATAGGGAATGTTAAACATATCAGAGTATTCAAAACACACCGCAGGTACAACAAAAGATAGTAGAAGCATATAAGTCAGTTGTGCGGTTCAAGGCAGATCACCACCATCTCTACATTCAAGAAAAGAAGGATTGAAGAAAAGAATGGCTGGCCACGAAGTACAATATAATAGAGGAATAAATGGGACAGATAATGGAAGACCGAGATGCAGATTGGAAAATCCCATCGATAGAGACTGAGCAACCAGAGACGCAAAAACCGGAAGTTGAAGAAATACCAAATGGAGAAGAAGAAGAAGGACAAGCAAATGACAAAGGGAATACTGTACAATGCCCAGGGTATAAGAGGAAATATATCGAATAAGGAATGTCAGTGCCACAAAGAAATAAGGGGAAGGTTGTGAAGGAATCAAATATACAATAACTGATCGAGGATGATCTAGAAAAGACTGGTGATCAGGTTAAGGAAGTTATAGATGACGCATTTCAACACATGGCATAGTAGGAAGAGGATATGAATAGAATGATGCAATAGCAGATGATGGAGTTTCACCAGATGTTAGAAATAACAAGGATCTCCCTAGAACGATAGGTAGAATATGCATAAACAACAAGCACAACATGAATTGTAGAAGTGAGGATGACAATATATCAATCATTAGAAGTAGAAGGAGAGTGCAATATGGTAGATATAGCACCAGGGGCTATAATATTCACATCGAATGAGATGCAGGAGCAAGTGAAAGCCTTAAGTCACATTGACTTAGATTTGTCAAAGTTACCAATAGAGATGTTACAAGGATTGCAGGTCAACATTACACAAGAACTCAACTTGCGCATAGAAAAGACATCCAATGAATTGGTTAAGGTCACGACAGAGAACATAGTGTTGCATATCGACTACAACATAGTAACCATGAAAGGGATGGGGCTACGCAGAAGGTAGAAAGGATGCAAAAATAATTCAAACAACTATACAAGAACTTCCAGAAGTACCAATGGAGGTGTATATTCCAATATAAGAGAAAGTGACAAAGATAGACGAAGCTATTAAAGGATTCAGCTCAAACATTATAAAATTGTAAGCACGCACAATACCAAGTACTCCACCTAAGGAGAGAGAGCAAAGGGAGAATATGGTGAACACAAATATTGTGAATATCGAGAGTTTAGAAGCAGAGTGTACCAAAATTTATGAATAAAGAAAAAAATTCTAGACTTGGTTGATAGAAGATGTTGAGTTACAAGCAATTGGGAAAAATATTCAAGCTATGCAAGATAAATCACATAAGTTTAAAGAGACAATGAGCATCTTGCCACTAGAATATTAGATGATAGTAATGGTAGACAACAAGAAGCTATACTCCAAAATGAACTAGATGAGAGTAGAGCAACATGCTCTTGTGCAGAAGATGGATTTATTATAGGAACATGCATACAAGGTAGTGGAAGAGCTCGCATATGGACAAGGAATGCTGAAACATGCCACCTGAGAGACTACCAAGAAGCTACAAGACTCAGTAAAAAAATAGGTAGAAAAAGAGTTAGCAAATAAAGAAGAACAAGTGAAGGGGACAATCGCCAATGCTAAGAAAACATTTCAAAACTTCTTGGCGACCAAGCTCATGACGAAGGGAGAGAAGCAATAGGCATAAGTGGCTCGCGACGAGCCACATGTGAGTCTTGGGGGATTGTTGGAGCAAACTATTTTGGATAAGTTTTGGGAATCACACATAAGTGGATTGAGAAATTTTTTGGCAAAGGAGAAGTGCGCACAGAAATCATCTTGCACATTATCAGGAGTCAACGCACAAGAAACGAGAGTTACTTAGCAAGTTTTGGGACAATTTTTCAACTTTGTAACCATGTTGTAACATGATTATCCCTAATAGAATATTATAAATATTTAATGGGTTTTGGGTAGAAATGGGTCAAGTATTTGGAGTCTTGAGTCATGGATAGCAAAGAGTGAACACTTGGAGAATAGATCTTTGACGACATTTTTGAGTCAGTTGAATATCAATCGAGAGGTATGTGTGCACTATAGCATAGAATGGCTAAGGCATGTCTGGGTCACAACTGACTATATATGTATGAGCACAGTGCACATGGATGTAATGGAGATTATGAATGGATGAATAAGAAGCTAACCATTGTGGATGTATCCCTATTTGGGGTGAACCACGTTAAAACCTTGGGTCTTGATGTGTTGCTTATGTGTTGTATGTTTCATATGAATGTGATGGATGGTTAATATAGATATGTTTATTGTTTGTGGCTGCTGCACAATGATGGTGAATGTTTATTATTTTGAATATGTCACTGATAGATGTTGTTATGGTATTGCACACTTAAGTTAATGATGAATGAATGAATGTTAAGTGGAGTAATGTCGCACACATGGTATATTGCATGATAATTAAAGGGTAAGTAATGGAAACTGTGCACATAGTAGATGAATGGATAATGCATGGTATGGTCATGTTGAATGCCTCACTTCCCCTCATCACTACAGAAACTCGGTTCCTGTAGCCCCTCTATATGCCTTGGGTGAGACTGCATTTTCTTGCAGGTGATGTCGAACGGGTCAGTGTCTAAGGGTTTTGTTGGTTTATTATTATTGAACCTAGGGTCTGCCCACTACGTGCCAATAACCTCCATATTGAACAAGATGAATTTATTTATTTTATCCCATTCATCCTCATCTAGAATGTTATTGAGCACTTAATATTATTCATTTTTACAAGGAAAACATTTATTCCTTAAATAACACAATTTTAACCATATCTATGTGAAACAAGTATATTACCTCTCATAATATGCGTTTCTCCATTTGTTTCAAGTATTCCTCCCTTCTTTTCATTCTTCATCATGATCACCATCCTTTTGATTATTTGGGTTGGTTTTAATTGATGTCAACCCTTGAAGAAAGTCTGATAGCGAATTTTGGTAGCACAAAGGTTTGGGTAATGGAACCAAGTTTGTTTGATGTATAATGGTATGAGTTTTAATATATTTGAAGGTAAGACTATTCTGGATGGATAGTACATGTCATGCCATTTTTGGTGGTATGTTGAACATCACATAACTCATCACGGTTAGAGAGTTATGGCCATGTGAAGTTGGAGAACCCTCATGAGTCATCTAGAAGCCCGAAAAGGTCAAAGTAGTCAAAGTGGTTTAAGAGATTTTAGAAGGTAAATAATAAAGTGAAGTGATGAGTGTACTATAATTCAAAGTGGATACAAAAGAAAATATTTAAATAATAAAGTTAATGGAGAAATCACTAAGTGGACAAGTGGTTAGAAGTGGGTTAACCCTAAAATAAGGAAAGTGGGTCAAGATGGTTAAAAGGTAACCCCTTGAGGAAGCTACATGAAAGTATAAATAAGAGGAAAGGCTCTCTCATTTTAATCACAATTGAGCATATTGAATATCTACAAGTGATTGAGGTAACCAAAGGATATATAAGGTGAATTTTAGAGGGAATGTGAAGTAAAGAAGACTGAAATTCAAGGGAGGATAAATTCCTTTGATGATGCTTTCTAAGGTATGTTATTTACAGGTCATCTCACCATTTTCACAATAACGTTTTTTCTAGAAATATTCAGACCATGAAATTGGGAGGCCATTGAGGAAACATATCTAAGTAGTTGTGATAAAAATTTAAGCTTGCAGGTCGTTGTATTTTTGGAGTTACACTTCGTGGAAAATAGGGTTTGTGGCTAGTCCTGAAACTATTCTAAAATAAGTGTTTCGGTAAAAACGTCATAACTTCTTCATAACAGATTCAAATTAAGTAATACCAAATGTATTGGTTAGAGTACATTCTATAGTATTCTTTGTACCATTTTCAGATCCGTACAACAAATATTCCATGTGGGGAATGCTCTACAAGTTCTTTCTCTAGAATAAGCCAGAATTCAACAAGGTATGACATTTTTTCTATAACTCCTTTTATGAGAGGTTCCAAGTAGTGAAACCTGGATGAATTGTATAAAAGACACCGAAGAACATTGTCTACTATTTTTAAATATTTATTCATTACAGGTACATAGTTACGATTATTTCAAGTTAGGGTTGTTGACTAATCCAAAATTAGTCATGTGAGACTAAAGTAAAGTTTGATGAAAATGCTAGTCTCTTATTGTTAAAGTTAAGGAAGGTTTGCAGGTATGTGATCATATACACTAGGTCTATTATAGAGTTACAAATCAGATTTGGATGATGAAATTGATGAGGGCTTTTGGTTGAGGTACATGTTGGGTACATGGTTGAGACAAGTACTTGATGAGTTGGCACATACATGAGGTGTATAGTTGACGATGTTGGTACATATTGATGAGTCATAGTTTATGTGTATTTGATGCATGATTAGTACATATTTGGTGCATGGTTGATGCACTCATTGATGGTACAGGTTGAGGTATAGGTTGGTGCATGGTTGATGCACTTGTTTATGGTACAGGTTGATTACAGATTGTTTGGATAGGTTATTGTGACAGGTTATTTGTACAGGTTTGGTGCATGGTTGATGCATTTGTTTATGGTACAGGTTCAGGTATAGGTTGATGTATGGTACATGTTGGCATAGGTTATTGGTACAGGTTGTTACAGGTTGATTACAGGTTGATTGGTACATGTTTACAACATTATATCTCATAGTGATAGTGTGACAGTGGTTCCATCATTTTGCTTTTATTTCAGGGTGGTTGGACAGGTCAAGGACAAGTGGTTGTAGCCACCTTCCGGTTGTAGGCGGAAAACATAGGGGGTTGTATAATCCTTTTGGTTGTAGCTAGAGAATTGGGGAGTTGGAGCTTCCCTCAGGTTGTAGCCTGAGAAAATAGGGGGTTTTATCCTCCTTTTGGTTGGAGCCAGAGAATTGAGGAGTTGGAGCTTCCTTCAGGTTGTAGCCTGAGAAACTACGGGGTTGGAGCCTCCTTCTAGTTGCAGCTGGAAAACAAAGGAAATTGGTGCTTCCAATGAATGTTATTCTTAAAGACATATAAGAAAAAACATTCCATGGTTTTCTCTTCCTTTGGGTTTCCACGTAAAAACACTGGTGTACTATGTATGTGTATGATTGCTCATTTGTTCATTGTTTATTTACTCTACAACTATTGGATGATAATGCTACATTGATATAACACTTTCATTTTGTGGTTAAAAAGGATTAAATTTATCTATTACTAATTCATCCCCCCTCTCAGTAATCCAATAATTGGTATCGGATCTAGTTCCTTCAAGAATCAGTTTAACCACTGAAAGGTAGATCATGGAGAGCAACAACATGTATAAACATGGAATATGTTGGCATGAATTTGATCAGACTAGGGTCCTTCTCAGATTACCAACAAAAGGTATTGTGTAATCTAGAGCGCTGACATTTTAATCTCCTCCAAAGATAATAAGTCTCACCCGAAGCGTTGCTAAGATAGATAGATATGGCAGGGTAGGGAGAAGACCAAAGAGGATCCATAGAGTAGTCAAAACTCATTCATGTTCTTGCACAAGAGACATCAATAGATATGAAACATATAAATGCAGGAATCCAACCTACTTATGTTGTGAGCAAACATTCAAACGTCGAACCATCAAATAGAACTCATAAACCATAAAGGAAATACTATAATGCATAAGTAAGTATGTAAAGACACAACATATTTTGAATTTCGATCCCGCTTCATATTATATTTAGGATCGTTCTCTGATTACAGACTCAGAATTACATAGTAGGGCTGAGTACAGACTCTTGGCTCTTAGACCCATGTCACAGAGCTCTAATCCTCTAGTTGATAGTTCTAATCCATTACAAACTTAGACATGTATTTTTCCCGACCTACAACAATTATCAACAACTAATCCCAAAATTTGGATGACTCTCACCAACCTGACTCAACTCAACCCAACTGACTAACTCACAAACTAATGAGCCAATTACAAAGCGATGAACCAATGAACAGGAGAACGCCAATAATAATGAAAACACTTTTACAATTGCGTTCGGTCCTATATATAGCTGGGTTGTGTCTTCCTTCTCGGTTTGCATGCTTTCTTGTTCTGTTGCAACCGTTTGTTGCTTCGCTGGCGTTGCGCTGGCTTCCACAATTTCTTTCTGTTTCTCTTTCTTCTAGCCCGTGATGGAGTTTGCGCAACTCGTGCTTAGTCAAAACTTGTGCAATTATTTCTCAAAATGAAGGGCCCAAAAGGCTCCAACCACAATCCTTGACTCGTCCTCGAGTCAAGCTCTTGGTTCTTTCACATCCTCCAGGAGAATCTGTTGTTTTCCCTTGTCCATATTTTCTTCTTCTTTGGGATCTTCTGTTTGTGCTCTTTCTTCCTTTATCTCCTCAAACAAAGGGCCCAATTTTGGTACCATCTCTAATGCTCTGTGCTTTACTCCTTGAAAGATTTGAACTTTGTCTTTCCATTTCTGGGCGAGGAGTGATGCTTCTATAAGGAACTGTTGGGTCGTCTCTTTGCTGTAATCCTTTGGCTTGGCCGCAACCAACGAGTTCCACTTGAAATTAGCTGTTGCATCGACCTGATTCATTTTCATATAGGCATTTTGAATTACCGATCGAAAATAGCACAACTCTTTCTTGGCTACGGACTGTGCCTCATAGAGTGTATTTAGTTCGTTGTCAGCCTACTAAATTTGGTAGAACTTCTGCTATTGCTCCATGGGGTCCATTGTGACTGCAACTTATTCGTTCAACACCTGTATCTTTGTGTGGAACTCCTCTAAGACCTTATTTCATCGAGCGATGATGCCCATCCAGTCGCTGACTTCTATGAATATTTTGGTGCAGTTCACTGTGTGCTTGTGCAGTGTTGTTCTGGCATTGTTGCCTTGCAATATTATCTTCTTCATTTGTTCTTGGAGCTACTGAGGCTGTTGTTCTGCTTCCTGCTGGACCTGTTGTAGCATCACTTGGAGCTTGTCAGTGTGATTGGTGAGTTGCGTCCATGCTTCCTGTAATAGCTTGATTTGTTTCTCTAGCTCTCTTACGTCACTGGCCTCAAGTAGTTCATGCGCAACCTTCCAAATATCTGGACAAGCCTCAACAAGATTTTCCTGCACTTTTTCCAGTTTGCGCTAGACTTGGAGTTTGTCATGTGCTTCCTAGATTCTGTATGCGTGCGTCGCAAATTGTTCTTTCCTTGAAATCTTGACGGATCTCTCGGCCTCTTGGAGTCTTTTCTCCAACTAGTCTGTGGATGCCCTGATTGATCCAAATAATTGTGGCATTGGCTAGTGTACCATGTCAGTAGATGAAGGAGGTGCTTCAGTGGGTGCTCGCATCTGTAGTGGGATTCCACTAGCCATTGAATGGTATGAGCAAGTTTCTACCTCTTCCTCCATTGGTGGCGCTGGTGCGATTCTCAACCTTAGATCTGCTAGCAAAAGAGTTAGAACTTCTATTCTGGCTATGCAAAGTTGCATCAATTCTTCACATTGTTGAGGGTTCTAGAGAACCTACTCAATTTGTGCTCGCATGGCTATCGTATCCTGCTCAATTGTCGCTTCGAGTTCATTGTGCGCATCTGGTATCTGTGGCTATTTCAGTCCTTCTTCTTGATGTGCCATGATTTCTTGGGCACCCTCACCCTTGGCTGGCCAGGTGGTTTGCTGGTTGCTATCGAGTTTCGACTCCTCTCTAGCTCGGGCATATTCTTCTTGTGCTGAAGATTTAGGCTACTATTCTTGGGCATCTGGATTTGGATCATCCAACGTTGTGCTCGTCTCAGGGGATTTAGTGTCAGGACCATAAATTTCTGACCTTGGTTTGGGTAATTCTCTGGTTATTTACGGGGTCCTTCACTCCAATATCTTTGGCAGATCGAGCTGCATCGGTTCTGAGGTCATGGTCTGATGTGGACCGATAGTGATGAGGTTTCGTAGTTGCAGTGGTGATGGAGGGTGCTAAAAAACGACTATGGACGAAAGTGTTTCAAGCTCTGGGTCTGTAATGTCCCCAAGTCCGAGCCCTGTTGTAAATCATGTTTCTGAAATGAATTGTAATTATGTTTTATAGGATGGTGAGCCAAGTTTATATAAGTTGGTGGGCTTATGTGATTGTTAGGCCAGAGAGCCTAAGTGTTGAAGGCCAAGAGCCTACTTTTGTATATGTAATCATGCAGGACATTAATAAAAATATAAACACCGTTTTGTGCAGACCGACCACGATGAATGAGTGATGGGGGACTAAGATTCCATAGAGTGGGCAAGGGATTAGGGGCTGGAAGGTGGGAAGAGGGGCTAAGTGTTGAGCCTAGGGGTTGGGAATAATATTTTAATATTATTCCAAAAAGACCATGTGAAATATATGTTCTATCCTAAGTTCTTTTGGAATGACAAGTGACTTCCAAATGGGGAGGAACGCATGTTGATAGAACGCATGAAGATTCATGGGTGACAAGTGTCAACTCAAGTGCATGCACTTAAAAACTGATGAATTGATCCGTGCTGGGGATTCCTCCTCCATTCCACTGTCGACTATCTGAATGTGAGTCCCATCTGATCTCTGCAAGATACCCTCTAGCAATTTTGAAACTAGGGGAAAAGGTCAATGTTGATTCCTAAGGAAGCTGGTACATTCCTTACCTGAATAGTTTGAGCCTATGCATGGGATCTCTGTACACCTTATGCAATCTCGAAACCAAAACCGTGAGTCTATTTCATGATTGCTGAGCTTGTTTGGGAAGCCTGTGTCTGTTTTCCCAGTTGGCTGTTGTGGCCACACAGTGCTGGACTACGCATGGCTTACTGGCCAGTGTGAGTTCATTCTTAGCCTATGTGTAAACTCTCTATAGGTGAGGGAGGTGATTGTTGTTGGAAGAGGCAGGTTGTCAGGCCTGTGAGCAGCTCTTTCCAAGTGAGAGAGTTTGCTGGGAAGTGGTTTCTTTCAGAGAGTGTCCAGTACCAGCTTCGGGCTCTGATACTTTCTAATCTAGCCTGTTGCCGAGACCCAGAGAGGGAGGTGTAGAACCGATGGACTGTTCTTGTGAAGGTGTAAACTCCCGGGCAGAACAAGCATGTGGGGAATGAGAGTCTGGGAGTAGTGGGCATAAGATGGAATCTTAGGAAGAATCCTTCCAGTCATTCTGTGCTATTTTCCCTGTAACCTCAGCCTAGCCTAGGATTCCTTACCTTGGGGTGGAGCTTAGTCTCAGCTCAGGGGTGACCCACTACTGAGCTTGATGAGTAGCACGGTCTAAGGCTAGGAGGTTCGTGGAAGGCTTGCACGTGGTTGGTGGAATTACCACCATTTCAAAGATAAGTACCAGACGATGTTTTAATTATGTTTTGCTTATCTGTGTATTTATATTTATCATGTATTCTGCTGTGCATATGAATGAATGTTAATTCCATGGATTATTTATGTCAGCAGTAATTTTGTGCTGACTCTGATTTTAAATGTGTTTAACCTGTTTTAAATGCATGTTATTAATTAAGCATAAAATGTTGTTGTTCAACAAAGTAGCGTCTTCCCAACCAGTGGGTTGGATGACGGTCAGGGAAGTGTTTCAGAATGGTATCAGAGTGCTACAGTATGAAAGAGCATTATATTATGGTATCAGAGCCATGGTTTCGACGATGAGCCTGGATGGGCCAGATAAGTGGTCTTGGAAAAAATTTTGTTTTGAGAAGAAATTGTGTCGGGAGGGCCAATTTAAAACCCCAAAATGTTCCTGAGTGTCAAGGAGTCACTTGACCATTTTAAAAAGCTAAGGAGGTTTAGCGGTATTTTAGAATCCGCAGCTGGTGTGGTATATGGCCACCGGGAGAGAGCGAGAGTTCAACACATGAGGTGTGGGAGCCATAGTATCTGTTCGGGGGGAAAAGAGAACCTTCACGACCATCAGATCTGGAGAACGTGCACAGGGCTTAAAACCCTTTGAAGTTGCACAAGAACATGGAAATTGCGGTATGTGAAATCCCAAAACGATCTACACCGTAGATCGTAGGAGAGGAACTTGAACTGTTGGATCATTTTGGAATTTGGGGATTGAAATGAAAAGAGACTTGGAGTTGCTACATCACGAACTCTCGGTTACCGAAAATCCAAAACCCCAAAATCTCAAAAACGCCAAAAGGATCTACACCGTAGATCTGAGAGAAGTCTAACCGTTGGATTTCACTTGGAAGGGACGTGGGCACATGGATGTGTACCACGTGGCAGCGGGTCGAGAAGAAAAGCGAGAGTGGTGGGACACGATGATGTCACCGAGGGTGACGTGGACCCTCTTAAACGTGCCATGCGCCACCTTGGTTAAGGGCGACAGCTATACTATGAGCCCGGAGGGTAAGGAGATAGAAATTTTGGAAGTTGGGGATTGAAGCGACAAGAGACTTGGAGTCACTGCTTCATGAACTCCCAGGTATCAAAGACTTGAAAATCGAAGTGCCAAAATCCTGAAATCCCTACCTTGGTTGGCGACAACTGTGCTGTGGGCCCAGGGGGAGAGAGGTTGGAAGTTCAAGAGCTGGGAGTTGGAGAGGGAAGCGAGTGTGAGAACCCCCGGGGACCAAAACCTCGAAACCCAAAACCCCGAAGTCCCAAAGTCCCAAAATTTTTGAAGATAAAAGAACCGTCGAGGATTTAACTATTGGATCCTTGTGGACCAAATCCCCAAAACCTGAAAGCGAGTATGAGAGTCTCATGGACCGAGACCCTGAAACTAGAAGTCCTGAAATTTGCAGAGCCAAACAGAGCTCAAAAAAATTAGTGGATTTGAAACGTTTTTCTTATTCACATTGGTTTATGAATGTTGAAGTTTTATTAAGGGTTTAAGGCCTGACAAACTTCGGTTGAATGCATGTTGTGTGTGCAGAGTTGAACGAGTGTTAGGATAGCCAAAAACTGACACCGAGTATGGAATTGGAAGAGGTACAGATTTCCTCCGAAACAGAGGATGAAAGGGTAGGAAGGAATGTCAACCTGGGAGTCGAAGGATCGAACTCCAATGGGCACAGAAGAGAATTGGATAAGGAAGTACATATGATGAAACTCATCGAAAGATTGCAGAAAGATGCCCAGACTTGCCAAGCCAATAGCCGAAAGCTCATGAGAGTCAGGGATCAACAAGGTGAATTCAACTTAAAGATGTTGAAGAGCCTGGAAAGAATATAAAGGAAATTGGAGAAGGGGAGTGACTCAAGCAAGACAGAGAGTCGCAGGACCCCTGAGAGGAAAAGAAGATCAAGAAGTGTCAAGACCCCTGAGAGAAAAAGAAGATCGAGGAGTGGTAGCAAACATCATCATCGCTCCCCAAATCATTCCGGTAAGGAAGCACACAGTATTTCAAGCCCATCTCCTACCAGAAATCACATGAGATMTGGGATGGATGAATTTAAAGGGGAGATGAATAAGATTAAGCCTCCCACATTTGATGGAGAACATAAGAAGGAGGAATATGCCGAAACCTGTTTGCTTGGCATGAGGAAATATTTCCAACTGCAGAATTATTCCTCTCATGCAGAAGGAAGAATTGTGATGTATCAACTAAAAGGAAAAGCATCCATGTGGTAGGATTAGTTTGTGCAGGTGCAACACATTAGAGAGAAAGATATCACTAGGAAGGAGTTCGAGAGGTATTTTGAGAAGAAGTACCTTACTAAAAGATACTATGAAAGAAAGATGAAGGAGTTTTTTGAACTCAAGCTAGGCAACATGACCATTGATGAATACAGACGAAGTTTCTTGGAACTACTGAAGTATGTTCCATTCATCAAAGATGAGGGTGTCAAGATTCAGAGGTATCTGAGTGGACTGCCACTTGCCATTGGTGACAAGATTCAGTATGATGATCTTAAGACTATGGAAGAAACAATAAGAAGGGATAAATGCTTATATGAACAACAAAGAGAAAATCCTACCTTTCAGAAGGCTTGGGATGACCAGAGGAAGTTTAAGAAGGAACAGAGGCAGAAGGGAAACAAACCTTCGTTTTTCAGAAATAGTCCTCAAGGACATCTATCATTTAGAGAGCCGAGAATGGCTGAAGTGGGGGAACAAAGGTAGAGATAGATGCCAATTCAGTGTTGGGGTTGTAAAGGGAACCACAAATACAACGATTGTCCCCATAAAAATGGCAAAGTAAGAACTGTCCATAATGTTCAACAAGTTGAAATAGTGGAGGACATGGGTAGTAGAATGCCAAGGATCTATGCAGCCCTGGACAACAAGCAAGATGAATTTCAATAGCACATGATTGAAGTGGAAGGTATCATCAACAACCGACCATTTATTATTTTAATTGATTCAGGGGCTAGCCATAGTTATTTAGATTCTAGGGTGGTAAAAAGTTTTCATTTATCAAGAAGCAAACATGAAAAGTCTTGGTTCATGAAGTTGGCTACAGGAACCAAGAGGAAAGTCACTGAGTTGGTTAAGTCCTATCCTATGGACATGAAAGGATTGAGCACTAAGGTTGAATTGAATATTCTGCCTTTAGGCTCTTATGACTGCTTAATTGGGATGGACTAGTTGGACCAGCACCATGCCCTTCTGGAATATTGTAACAAGAAGTTTACATGCCTAGATGAGGAAGGGAATTGAAAAATAGTCCAAGGGATTCCTAGAGATGTGGTGGTTAGAGAAATCTTAGCAATGTAGTTGAAGAAGTGCTACAAAAAAGGCTGTTAATTATTTGTAGCCCGTGTGGAAGAAGCATCCAGAGATGAAGTCCCAAAGATTGGAGACCATGAAGTACTTATAGAGTTTGAAGACATATTTTAGGAGGTACCTGGACTACCTCCGAAGAGAGACATCAATTTTTATATAAATTTCATGCCTGGAGCAACTCCAGCGTCGAAAGATCCTTATAGAATGAGTACGCTAGAGCTAAAAGAGTTGCAATTGTAGCTTGAAGAGATTCTAAAGAAGGGGTACATTTTCCCCAGCATGTCACCTTGGGGTGCCCTAGTCCTATTTGTGAAGAAGAAGGACGGAACATTGAGACTGTGCATTGATTTTAGACAGTTGAACAAAGTAACTGTCAAGAAAAAGTATCCTCTGTCGAGGATCGATGATCTTTTTGATCAGTTGAAAGGTACGAAAATATTTTTCGAAGATAGATCTCAGATCGGGATTTCACCAGGTAAGAATAAAGGATGAAGACATCAGCAACACCACCTTTAGATCAAGGTATGGTCATTAAGAGTTCACAGTGGTACTATTTGGGCTGTCAAACGCACCTGCTTTTTTTATGTGCTTGATGAATGGTGTATTCAGGGACTATTTAGACAAGTTTATCATAGTCTTCCTGGATGACATCTTGGTGTATTCCAAGTCAGAGGAAGAGAATGAACAACACCTGAGAATGGTGCTGCAAGTGTTGAGAGAAAACCAACTGTATGCCAAGTTGAGAAAATGCTCATTTTGTCAAAAGCAGATCCATTACTTGGGGAACATTATTTCATAGGAAGGGATCATCGTGGATCCTGAGAAGGTTGAGGCCATCCAAGAATGGTCAGTGCCAAGGAATGTGGTAGAATTTAGATCCTTTATGGGTCTAGCGGGATATTACATAAGGTTTATAGTAGGGTTCTCAAAGATAGCTCACCCTATCACTTCCTTGCAAAGGAAGGAGAAAAAGTTTCAGTGGACTGAAGAGTGTGAGAACAGTTTCCAGCGATTGAAGCAACTGTTAACCAGTGCTCCAATCTTGAGGATTGCAGATCCAAATATGGATTTCGTGGTGTGCACAGATGCGTGTAAGGAAGGGTTGGGAGGAGTTCCCAGCTAAGATGGATTTGTAATCTGTTATGAGTCTAGGAAGTTGAAATAGCATGAAAAGAATTATGCCACTCACGATTTGGAGTTGGCAGCAATAGTCCACGCTGTGAGGAAATGGAGACATTACCTCATGGGAAGGAGTTTTGAACTTAGAACAGATCATAACGGTCTGAAATACTTGTTTGATCAGCCAACTTTAAATGGTATACAAAGTAGGTGGCTGGAATTTCTATGTGAATACGACTTTGATATCAAGCATATCAAGGGGAAGGAAAACAAGGTGGTTGATGCACTCAGCAGAAAAGTGCATGAATTACATGCTACAGCCATTAGCATGTATAGAAATGATATTAAAGATAGAATTTTGGAAGCTGCAAATGCAAATTTGCAGTACAGATACTTGGTAGCAAAGCTACAACAGAGCGAGAGACCACAAAAAGAGGGAAATTACATCTTGGGAGCTAATGGAATACTTATGTATAAAAACAGAGTGTATATACCCAATGTCCAAGAATTGAAACTTGCGATTCTAAAAGAAATGAATAACGTGACTTATGCTGGACACCCTGGATATCAGAAGACTGTGGCAGCAGTCAAAAGCCATTACTTTTTACCGGGTATGAAGAGAGAGATCACTGAATACATCGCCAGATGTATGGAGTGCTAGAAAGTTAAATCTAAGCATAGGCACCCAGGAGGGTTGCTGCAACCTTTGCCCATTCCTAAATAGAAGTGGGAAGTGGTGACCATGGATTTTATTACAGGATTTCCCAGAACGAGCAAGCAGGATGATTCGATCATGGTTGTGGTGGACAAGCTTACAAAAGCTGCCCATTTTATTCCACTGAAAACCACTCACAAGGAAACAAATGTTGCTAATATCTCTTAAAAGAAGTGGCATGCTTGCACAGAATTCCTAAAACGATTGTGTTTGATAGGGACCTGAAATTCACCTCGAATTTCTGGAAAGGACTGTTCAAAGGATTCAAAACGAATTTGAATTTTAGTATAGCGTATCATACCGAGTCTGATGGACAGACAGAGAGGGTGAACAGAGTAATAGAGGACATGCTGAGAATGTATGTGATGGACAAACCATCAAGATGGGAAGACTACCTGCATTTGGTAGAATTCACCTACAATAATGGGTATCATGCATCGTTGAAGATGAGACCATTTGAATCACTTTATGGAAGAAAGTACAAAACTCCAGTAAGCTGGGATAATCCAGCTGACAGAGTAGTAGTTGGGCCAGAGTTTCTCAAGGAGATGGAGGACCAAATGATAAAAATTAAACAAAATTTGAAAGCTGCCTAGGACAGGCAGAAAAGTTATGCTGATAAGAACATAACCCACAGAGAATTCAAAGTGGGTGATCATGTTTTCCTGAAATTGAAAACTAATAGGAGTTCCCTGAAGCTGGGAAGTTGCGCCAAGTTGGCAGCTAGATTTTGTGGGCCATTTGAAATCCTGGAAAGGATTGGGCCAATTGCATATAAGCTTGCATTACCTACATCTATGACTGTACATAATGTGTTTCATGTTTCATTGCTTAAGAAATATACACTTGATGCTAATCATGTTATCGATTGGAATGTGATTCAGGTGGAACCAAAAGGTGTCCTGCAAGTGCATCCTATGCGCATATTGGACAACAAAAACAAACAGCTCTGGAATCGAGCTATAGGGTTTGTAAAGGTCCAATGGACCTGGTACGGTCCTGAGGATGTGACATGGGAGTGTGAAGATGTTATGCGGGCAGAGTACCCACATCTTTTTGAAAATTTTGAAAATCTTGCAGATGTAGTGTAAAGTTGCACTGAGGACAGTGCAGAAATAAGGGGAGGGGGAATTGTAATGTCCCCAAGGCTAAGCCCTATTGTAAATCATGTTTCTGAAATGAATTGTAATTATGTTTTATAGGCTGGTGAGCCAAGTTTATATAAGCTGGTGGGATTATGTGATTGTTAGTCCAGAGAGCCTAAGTGTTGAAGGCCAAGAGCCTGCTTTTGTATATGTAATCATGCAGAACATTAATAAAAATATAAACACCGTTGCGTGCAGACCGACCACGATGAATGAGTGATGGGGAAATAAGATTCCATAGAGTGGGCAAGGGATTAGGGGCTAGAAGGTGGGAAGAGGGGCTAAGTGTTGAGCCTAGTGGCTTAAGTCCTTGGGAATAATATTTTAATATCATTCCAAAAATACCATGTGAAATATATGTTTTATCCTAAGTTGTTTTGGAATGACAAGTGACTTCCAAATGGGGAGGAACGCATGTTGATGGAACGCATGTAGTTTCATGGGTGATAAGTGTCAAATCAAGTGCATGCAGTTCAAAAATGATGAATTGAGTTGTGATGGGGGTTCCTCCTCCATTTCACCGTCGATCGTCTGAACGTGAGTCCCGTCTGACCTCTGCAAGATACCCTCGTGCAATTCTAAAATTGAGGGAAAAGGAGTGTGTTGATTCCTAAGGAATCTGGTACATTCCTTGCCTGAAAAGTTTGAGCCCATGCGTGGGATATCTGTACACCTTGTGCAATCCTGAAACCAAAACCGTGAGTCTATTTCGTGATTGCTGAGCCTATTTGGGAAGCCCGTGTCTGTTTTCCTAGTTGGTTGTTGTGGCCACATAGTGTTGGACTGCGCGTGGCTTACTGGCTAGTGTGAGTTCATTCTTAGCCTATGTGTAACCTCTCTCCAGGTTAGGGAGGTGATTATTGTTGGAAGAGGCAGGTTGTCAGGCCTGTGAGCAACTCTTTCCAGGTGAGAGAGTTTGCTGGGAAGTGGTTTCTTCTAGAGAGTGTCTAGCACCAGCTTCGGGCTCTAAGACTTCCTGATCCAGCTTGTTGTTGAGACCTAGAGAGGGAGGTGTAGCATAGATGCACTGTGCTTATGAAGGTGTATACTCTCGGGCAGAACAAGCATGTGGGGAATGAGAGTCTGGGAGTAGTGGGCGTAAGATGGCATCCTGGGAAGAATCCTTCCAGTCATTATGTGCTATTTTCCCTTTAACCTCAGCTTAGCCTAGGATTCCTTACCTTGGGGTGGAGCTTAGTCCTAGCTCGGGGGTGACCCATTGCTGAGCTTGATGAGAAGTGTGGTCTAAGGCTGGGAGGTTTGTGGAAGGCTTGCATGTGGTTGGTGGAATTACCACCATTTCAAAGATAATTACCAGACGATGTTTTAATTATGTTTTGCATGTTTGCGTATTTATATTTATCATGTATTCTGTTGTGCATATGAATGAATGTTAATTCCATGGATTATTTATGTCAGCAATAATTTTGTGCTGACTCTGAGTTTAAATGTGTTTAACTTGTTTTAAATGCATGTTATTAATTAAGCATAAAATGTTGTTGTTCCACAATGTAGCATCTGCCTGGCCTGTGGGTTGGATGACGGTCGGGGAAGCATTTTAGAATGGTATCAGAGCGTTACAGTATGAAAGAGCATTACAGGGTCATCCTGAATATCGATGATAGTGGTGGCTTTGGTTGTGGTGCGGGTTCATGGAGTGTCAGATGAAAGGGGTTGTGCTTTCAGGGGTTTGTTCGGCGAGACCCCAGTTCTGGGCCTCTTCACCAATGGTTCGGTACCAAGCACAACACCCAAGATCTGTTTAACCTACACACCTGACAACACAACATCGTCCAGTACCTGTCGGTGGGATGATATTTTTGTCCGCTCTAGATGCTGTATCTCTTCTTCCCCCTCAGAGTCTGTTTGTCACAGAGCATCTGGCTTCTTCTGCTCGGGGCCTAAAATCAGTCCTTCTCTTGGTTCATTGTCTTTCTTCTTTAGCAGTTCCGTAGGAAAAATGTAATGCATTCCTGATTTACACTGGCTACATTTGACTCCTGGCCATGAAATGACTTCCTTATAGAAGGCTTCTTCATCCAAATAGAATGGAAGCATCCATGTGTGGAAATGTTCCTTGTTGACATGTCTTGGCTAGACGAATGTGTTGTGTCGATTCATGCTGAAGGAAATATTCCTCATATTATAGTTGAGGATCTCCTGCGGGATGCGCAGCCACTACATTGCATCTATAATACCATTATACCATTTGGAAAATGTTGTGTTGTTGAGTGCTATGTTCTCCGAGTGTTATTTGGAATGCCATGGCTCAAACATCTTCTCCATGTACCCCTTATCCGGTATTACCGATGGTCTTCCCACAGGTGGATTCCATTTGAGCATTGTAAATTCCACAAGTAGGTATCCATAGGTGAAGGTTCCTCCCTTCTCTTGTTCTTCCTCACAAGCTATTAGTAGTTCCACCAACAAGAAACTATACCAGTTTAACACTACGCAAATGGAACAGTGTTCTCCTGTTGTAGATAACACATCTAGAGTGCATTCTCCATTGTAGTAAGACCTCATAACCTTGTTGTCTATGATGTAGTAGCTAGTCTGGATTGTCTCGGGCAATATTGGTTCAATTACTATTGTGCGTCCTCCTCTCTTTGTTTTAAATTTCTCGTAAAGGCTAAGCTCACCTTTATTTTTCCCGTGCTTCCTAGGACCTTGGAATCCCTTCGACACATCCTCTCCTTGGGAGGATAATACAATAAGCTATTGGATGTCATCAGCATGGATTGGATACCTCTTATCCAACCATAGACTTTGGTCATGCACCCTTCTTATTAGAAATTTCGTGCAGCGCGCGATCTCACCTGTGGTACCAAAGACTGGTAAGTCTTTTAGGTTCATGATGGTTGAGTTAAATAAGTTGATGAAATATTCTTTCAATACTACTTTCATTCCTATGACTCCATATGGGACTATATCCCAAAAAACATATGTGTGCATCTATGGGAATAATGCTGAATCCATGAGGTTGAGGTCGAGGAGCTTAAATTGCTCTACCTTCCCTTTGAGATCGCCCATGATATCGACTCGAGGCTCACATGGCTCATCTGGTATCGCTTCTTTAGTCATGGCGCTTCGGCTTGCTGCAGCTCTCGACATTTGCACTTCTGTGACAAGTAAGAGCTAGGATTACGTCTGCAACTTTTACAATGGTCCTGACTGGTTCGCACTGCTGAGTTCAGAGATGGCTATGCTCTTTTTAGAAATAGTACATTCTCGGCTGATTTTGGAGAGCCTTATACTTGGCTTAATGGGTAACTTTTAGCAATAAATTCTACTCATCATGACCGTATGGACACAATCCAGGTGTGAGTTGTATGAAGGGACAATTTTAATCAAGGTAAATCCTATTGGTGATCTTGGTATTTACTTATTTCAATGGAATAAGGACGTGGCCAATTTGAGACCTTTCTGTTTGACGGGTGGGAGTCCTGGCGTGAACTTCGATGGCATCTTGGCATGATGTGGCTTTATGGCTTAACTGGAATCAGAAGGGGTACCGAAATGGAAATAAAGGGTGTGACTTGATTGGGTTTGCGTGGCCTATGACTCATATTAGATTTGGATTCGTGTCCTCTCTGACTACAAAGGTTGTCCTCATCGTCTTTAATGACTGTCATTAATGGAGTCTCTTATGCGCCAGGTCCTGTATTTTGGGTTGTTAGTTCTCTATCAACCAACACTTAGAAAAAACAAATGAACTATGTGTTATGGCGTAATACTATGCATATGGACTTTATTAACTAAACTTACAAAATTTCGGAAAGAAAACAAAACTCAAATCTAGCTATTGTAAAAGCTCCTTTGAATTGGAGAGAAAGTCATTCTCTCTCAGGTTTGAGATCGGTAGGGCTTTAGGCGATCATCATTCATCCATCCTAGTCGTAGAAAACCATCCAGTTGCACGAGTCAGGCTGCTCCTGAGGGTCGGATCTCTACAACTATGAAGGGTCCCAACCAGTGCATACGCAGCTTGCCAGGATGCTTCTGGTATCGACTGTCATAGAGTAACACTTTGTCCCCTTGTGTAAATACCTTGGTGTTAATGTTTCGGTCATGACAAACATTTTGTCTTTCCTTTTCCACGGACTGATGGAAGTTTGCTAGAAATTTGGTTTCCTTGAGTTCTTGTATCTCCCCAAGTCTCTGTGCTACTGATTCCATTTCTGTCATACATGTGACTTGTGCAATATACAGGCTTTGAGTGATGAAATTTGCAGGCACGACTGCCTCCCTCCCATAGAATAATTGAAATGGTCTATATCTGTGGATTTTCTTTGTAGTTGTCCTGTAGGCCCAAAGGATAGCTGGAACTCTATCATCCTAGTCCTCCCAGATTGCACAACAGACCTTTCTTAGTCCTCTTTCTAGGATTTTGTTGAAGGCTTCGACAGTTCTGTTGGCCTGTGGGTGGTATGGACTGCTCTTGTGATGTTGGATCATAAATTATGTTGTAAGTGTTTCTATAGTGCTGCTAATGAAATGAGCTCCCTGATCGCTAGTTAGGCTCATGGGACATCCAAACCGGATAATGATATTCTCAAAAATGAACTTGGTAGTAGTGTCTATCGAACAGTCCTATACCACTGCTGCTTCTGCCCAATGGGTAAGGTAGTCGGTCATGGTAATAATGTACTTGGCCTTTGAATGTTTGGTTGTGGGGTTGATTGGGACAATGGATTCAACTGCCCATTTCTCAAATGCCTGTAGAGCTCTAACTGGTTGCAGTGGTAGTTCATCTCGTCATGACGACTTGCCCACCCGTTGACAAACATCACACGATCTAGTGTATACTTTTGCATCCTTGAATAGTGTGGCCCACCAAAGTCTTGCCTGTAGAAATTTCTGTGGCATGGCCTTTCCTCCTATGTGGCCTCCTACTATTCCACTATGGCATTCCCAGAGTATATCCTGCCTTTCATGATATAGGATGCATCGTCTCAGAATGTTGTCTAGTCCTAGTTTATACAATTGTCCGACGATCAGCTGGTACTCTGCTACTCTGACGACCATATGGCGCTTCTAGGTTGTGAAATATTTTTCAAGACATGCCCTTGTACTGAGAAAGATTGCCATGTCCTCCAAATATTCCAGTATGGTCTCAATCCTAAACAAGTCTGCATATGGGAGCTAGTCATCCACTGCTATGCCACTTTCTTCTGAATCTAGCCTAGATATATGGTCGGGTTTGACATTGCATCATCCCGGCTTGATGACGACTTCAAAAGAAAATTCCTGAAACAACAACAACCATCTGCAAATTCTCCCTTCCAACACAGGTTTATTAACTAGGTATTTCAGTGCAGAATGATCAGTGAAGAATTTGAAGTGAGATCCTAACAGATAATGTCTAAATTTCTGTAAAGCATAAATCATTGCTAAGCCTTCCCTTTCTGTTGTCGTGTAGTTGCATTCTACTTGTGACAACTTTCGACTCACAAAATAGATAGGGTGATCCATAGCTCCATCTCCAGGTTGCGTTAGGATAGCTCCTAAGGCAATTCCGGAAGCATCTACATGGATGTGAAATTCTTTCTCCCAGTTTGGGAATATCATAATCGGTGTTGTAGTGAGTTTCTCCTTAAGTGTCTCAAATGATTTATCGCATTGGGGAGTCCATTAGAACGTTTCATCCTTTTTCAGAAGGTTTTCCAATGACACAGTAATGTTGGCATATCTTCGAATGAACCTGTGGTAGTAACCTATGTGTCCTAGTGTGGAGAAATATTGTTTAGCACTCGTAAGTGGTGTCATATTGAAAATGACCGCAAATTTGGATAGGTCTACCAATAATCCTTATTGACAGACTATGTGGCCCAACAGATTTCCATGTGGCACACAAAAGATACACTTTATGAGATTTAATGAAATTTGCAACTTTCTGCATCTGTCAAACATTATCTTGAGCAGTGCGACATGTTCCTTAAGCAAGATATATATTGTCCAATCATCCATATAGACTTCGATAAACTTGTGAATGAATTCTCTAAAGGCTGCTATCACAATCCTGGAGAAAACTGTAGGGGCATTCTTTAAACCAAATGGCATTACGTTGTATGAAAAATATCCCCATTCTGCAATGAAATTAGTCTTTATTTTGTCTTCTTCAACAATCCTAACTTGATGGTATCCTGAAAAACTGTCTGTAAATGAGTATGCTTCCTTCCCTGCAACCTATTCTAGCACCTCATTAGTAAAGGTTGTTGGGAAAGGGTCGTGCACACAGGCATAGTTGAGGCTTCTGTAGTCTACACAGACTCTAATATCCTCAGTGTCTTTCTTGCTTTGAATGACTATCGGGATGACCCACTCTGCTTCTTCTACCGCAAAAATGAGACCTGCTTCTAACATCTTATCAATCTCCTTCTTAAATTTCTCTTTTAATCTTGGGTTAAGACGGTATGGTCTATGTCTGACAGGATTGGATCTTGGTTTTAACTCAATCTTCATTTCTCCCATGACTCCTTTGATTCCTTTTAATTATGAAAAATTCTTTGGGAACAAATCCTTGTATTACCTTAGTAAAATATGTATTTCCTGACTAGTTTTCTCATCCTAGTAGTCTCCTACCATAGCTATCTTGGGTTGCTCTGCAATCCCTATGTTGAGTCTGTGCAATTTCAATGGCCGGTTGTAGGAACTATCGATCTGGCTGGGTATGGTGTTATGGATTTCTCTTCTCCACTCTATCTCTTTGATGGCTAGGTTTCTCAGTCCTTCCAATTCATCTAGGCTTTTTGAATCTTTTCTAATCTGATAACATTCTATAGGATTTTTAATCAAGGGTAAGTGGAGTTTAGTCTGAAGTTCTTGGGTATGCTTGGGACACACTACAAAGTTTCATCTCTCATTACCATTGGTTGTAAAAAGAAGTTCTTTAATATTTTGCAAGGCTAGTTCAAGCTCGTGGTACTTACCTGAGAATGAGAAGTCTTTGTAAAATTTAGCTTCTAGTGTCTGCCAGTCGATGGTCTGTCTTCTAGTTTCTTCATGTATGAACCAAGATTTTGGGATTGAGCCTAGAGAATGGGGAAATACCTAAACCTAGAAGTGAGAGGGTATCTCTATAGCCTACCACTATGTCACACACTATTCAATGTGTATTCTAGGATCCGATTCTCCGTTGAACGGTTGTGCGACTTGGAGATCCGTCTGCATCTGTTGCTCCTTATTCCAGAACATGTACTTGATAACTTTCTTCACTTCGTCCCAATTTTTGAGCATGGATTTATGAGTGGCCCACCATCTGGTGGTGTTGTTCTGAAAGGCTACATCTAGTACCGATATTCTTTGATCTTCTCTCACATTCTCTTCCACATTCTACAAAACATTTTCTAGATCTAAAGTACCATCATATACTGGGTGTTCTCTCACTTCAGTCCCAACCCATCTGGTCATTTTGACAGTCGCACATCTTCTTGAGAATATTTCGTGCAACCCTTGTTGCCAACTATCAAAATCTAGTTCTGAATCTTTGTCTACTGACTACATACTTCTCCAGCTTACTGATCCATCATCAATATGGTTTATGTAATCGTTTTGTGTCCCCGTTGTTACAATGTACAACTGGTCTAGGTCTCCTTCCTCCATATTATTGTCTATTGGTTTTGTGTACTTGGGTCCTACATATGGATCCAAGGGTTGAACTACCTTGATTCCCTCAGCTTCAAAAGTCATGGTATGTTAAGCCCTAATATTGGCTCATTACCCCTTAATTGGGGCATATTACATTAGTAATGTTATTTTATTTATGTCGGATTTATTCCATTAGTTGTAATTATACCTCCTAGTCTCCTATATATACCAAGGAGACATTTTCATTTGGAATCATCTTGTACTTGAACATTTATGTGGGGTAAAAGGAGGTTKCCCCCTTGAAGAGGCTTATTATCTAAAATTATCTCTTTTTCAAGGCTCTAAGTACTTATTCTGAGGTTTTTCTATGCTATATTGATATTTGGTTCTTAACACATGGTATCAGAGCTCAAGGTCTTGGGGTTTTGCTGCTGCATCTGAGATACCTTGGAATTTTCAATATAACTTTTTTTCTACAACATTTTAGAAGGCACGGATTGGAAGATATTTAGCAGATGGATCAAGGTACGTTGGGTTAAAATTTCAGCTCCCGAGGCCTTATACTTTCAGAGATACAACCTATACAAGATAGGGTTCTGAAATCCTCCTGAACCGAGTCATTGCAGAATTTTCACTATAAAACGTTTTCTGTAACATTTCAGACCCTAAAATTCGGAGGCTATTCACAAAAATCAGTAAGGTAGTTGTGGTAAAAATTTCATCTTCTGGGTCATCTTACATTTGTAGATACACCCCGTGGAAGATAGGGCATATGACTAGTCCTATTGACTATTATCAAGAAGGTGTTCCAGGTAAAACAATCATAACGTCTTCCTAGAGTATCCAAATTGAGTGAGAATAGTTTCATTGGATAGTGGACAGTCTGTAGTATTTCTGGTATGAGTTTCAAAATTTTATATCAATTATTTTGTGTGGGGCATGCTATACAAGTGAGATCTCCTGGAAAGGCCAAATATCAGCAAGTTGTGGGGAAGTTACCATAGATTCCACTTGGCACATCCAATTTTGATCATACATGTGGCATTGCAGAGAAGAAATATCAGAGAACTAAAAAAAATAAAGTTTCATATCCAGAAGGACCAAAACTTGAGAGATGCAATAGAAGAAATATTGTCTAGCAGAACCGCCACAAAATCAAGGTTCAAAAGTGATACTTGGCCAACATGCCACCCAAAAAGGGAACTTCTACACCAAATAAGCCTCCAAACAATCCTACTTGGACTCTTGATGAAGGTGAAGAAATGCGTAGGGACATAAATGATTTACAAAAGAAGACAGTAACAAAAGATGAATTGCAAGAGATGATGGATTCAACATAAGCTAAGTTTGAGGCAATAAATACTAAGATGGATGCTTTAAAAGGGGAGATCATGGAAGTATTGAAAAATTTCGTAACAGAGAGGACACTTGAAAGTGAAAATTCATCCCATGAAATTCATGATGAGGACACAAGGAAGGTGAATCAATAATGGAGAAACTCTAACCTTGGGTTGAAGACCAACCACGTTCCTAAGATCGATATGAGGAAGTTTGATGGCAAGGACCCTATCACATGGATACTTCAGATGGAGCAATTCTTTGATCTACATAATGTGCCACATACACAAAAGGTACAAATTTCTTCTTTATATTTAGAAACCAATCAATTTGTATGGTATAGATGGCTTTGTTCTTGCAAATCACTTGTCACTTGGACAATTTTCATAGAAGAAATGATAGCACACTATGAGGATACAAGGAGCAATACCTTCTTTAGCCAATTGATAAATCTCAAGCAAAAGAGTTCATTTACAGAGCACATTGAGAACTTCCAAAGATTGAATATAAAGGTAACAGATATTCCATATGAGCACTTGATTGATGTATTCATAGGAACTTTAAGAGATAACATTCAACATGAGGTTCACTTTTGGGAACCCAAATCATTGGAGAATGCATTTAGGGTGGCAAGAAATGTTGAAAGTAAAAATATGTCTATGGCTACTAGAAGGACCAATACTAACATCTATAGAGAGAATAATGCTCCTTCTTCTAGAACATCTCAACCTACAAGGTTGACACCTCAACAATTGGAGGAAATACAAGCAAAAGGTTTATTCTTTAATTGTGACAACAAGTACAATAAGGGACATAAGTGTGGTGAGAAGAAATTATTCTACATAGATTGTGAAGAGGAAAAAGAAGAAGAAGAAGAACCATCTCAAGATGAAAACGTAGAAGCAATTTCGTCTGAAGAGTTGACTCCCACGATATCATGTAAATCATTGGATGGAATTAGCACTCCTCAAACCCTCAAGCTCGAAGGATACATCAAAAATAAAAAGGTAATAGTCCTAATTGATTCTGGCAGTACTCATAATTTCATTCACTATAAATTAGCCAAAGCTCTCAATTTCTTTGTATATCTAGCACTAGAGTTTCAAGTAATGATTGCAGATGGAGGAACTATCAATTGCTCAGGAAAATGCAATAAGATCAATCTTACTATGGGGGAATATGTAATGAATAGTCCAATTATTTCTATACCCATGGGTGGTGCTGATGTTGTACTAGGAATCCAATGGTTACAATCATTAGGAATAGTGGCTTTTAATTTTCAAGAACTTTTCATGAAATTTTCATTGGAAGGAAAAGAAATTGAGTTAAGAGGTATCACAGGGAAACCCGATAAGGTGATAATCTCTAATTGCATGACAAAATTATTGAAAAAGGTGCATCAAGGTGTTATTGCACAACTATGCTCACTAGATGTTCAAACATCTAAGCCATCTATTCCTCAATATCTCGAAGGGATCAATGATAAGCATTCCAAAGTATTTGAAGATATTCCCAAAGGTCTTCCACCCACTCGAAATCATGATCATGAAATTCACCTAATTTCTGGGAGTCTTCCTCCTAACATCAGGCCATACAGATACCCTTATGCCCAAAAGAGTGAAATTGAGTGAATGGTTGAAGAAATGTTAGAGGTTGGCATTATTAGACCTAGCCAAAGTTCTTCCTCTGCACCAGTGGTAATAGTATTCAAGAAAGATAGCTCATGGCATATGTGTCCAGATTATAGAGATCTCAACAAGATCACTATTAAAGATAAGTTTCCCATTCCCGTCATTGATGAATTGTTAGATGAACTACATGGAGCAATCTATTTTACAAAATTGGATCTTCGTTCAGGGTATCATCAGATTAGAATGAAGGAAGCAGATATCCCAAAAACAACATTCCGAACTCATGAAGGCCATTATGAATTTTTGGTCATGCCTTTTGTCCTTACAAATGCACCTTCCACATTCCAAGGGTTGATGAATTCCATTTTCAAGCCCTTCCTTCGAAAATTTGTGTTAATATTTTTTGATGGTATACCAATCTATAGCAAGTCTTGGGAGGATCATGTGTGACATGTTGACAA
>JASDQU010790060.1:13265-33057 GCA_032191745.1 Picea mariana | reverse complement strand
ACTTTTAATTTAGGGGGTCATACCTGTCTCCCTTAGGTGCTTCTTTCTGGATCTGAGGTAGAGTATCAACATCAACTCCTGTCTTCACTCCTCCTCGAGTAAAGATATTAAGGCTGGGAAATTGTCCCTTAGAAATCCTCTTGATCTCTAAACTGATAAGGTTAGTTCCTCTTTGTCATACTCTGTCTTCCCACTTTGCAATTAGCTCTGGACAATCTTCAGTTGCGTGTCCGTTGGTTCTGCAGTGAGAGCACCATGGCTGCCTTGGATGAGGACAATCTTTGTCCAAGTGACCTTGTTCATCATAGTTATAACATCTTCTTGGTCCTCGTACCCCAATTCTTCCTCCTCTAAAATATCCTCCAGCTCCACCTCCTTGAACTCTTCCTAGTCCTTGAGGGTTTTCATTCACCCTGAATGCTGCTCGGTCTAATCTGTCTGCAGGTGCATCCAATGCTGTACATTGATTGGTAGGATGCATAATGGATGCGCAGAACTCACAGTATATTGTGTTTGGTATTGTCGAATATTTCTACATGATGGGACACTATCTTGGCCCATGGCCGTGGATTTGGTAGTTTTCACAATATTCCATTGTTGGTGCTGCTTGGCCTCCCAAGAAAGCATGATATGGGGTAGGGTTGTGGAATGATGAATTCTTCGACACTTGTGCAACTCCTCCCATGGGTCTTGGTGGGGTTACCATTAGATTCTGAGGAGGTATGATTCCCCTCATTCTTGGACATTCATTCACTAGATGACCTTCCGTATATCATCCATTGAACCAAACCTCTGGTCATCCTGGTCTAGGTATCGTCAACTCCTGAATATTTTTTGTCAATGCCGATATCTTCCCTTGTAGTTGTGCCAGATTCACATCTATTGGGGGTGGAGTTACTCTCAGGCTCCTGGGGTATCCCGCCATGCATTCAATCTTAATCAATTGTTCCAAGGTGTATTTTAACGTGGCTATCCACTGTTGCGTTATAGGAATATGAGTCAGAGGAAACAACCCCTGAATGTACCACTCCCTTTGATGTTCTTCGTGTATTGGATGTGCCAACCTTCTTATGGAATATTTAAACTTCTAGCTGTACTCCTAGGCTAATTCGCCTTCCCTCTACTGGATCTTGCGCAAATTAGAAAGAGCCTGTTGTTTTGACTAGGGTAGTTTGAATTCTGCTATAAACCTTGTCCGTACTTGGCCAAGTGTGAACTCTTGACCTTGTGTCTCTGGCACTCCTGGTTCAATGATCTTCATGTACCATTTAAGAGTGCGACCTCTCAAGGTAGTCTAGAACTTGACCAACTTATTCACATCTGGGGTTCCTCTGGATCTCCAGATCGCTTCACACCGGAACCAGTGTTGTTCGACGTCTTCGTCTCCCTTACCCAAAAATTCTAGGTATTGGGAAATCAAACTTCCCGCATGGATGACCATTGTTGTTCCTATTGTTCGTATCAATATGAACCCTAACGGTCTTGCTTGTGATCTACCGGGAGATCCCAATATCCTCCCTGTACCCACAACTCCTGGTTGTGACTGACTAACTAATTGTATTGAAAAAAAATTAGCATGAGAATGTAGTATCAAACTTACTGCTTGAATAGAAGGCACTTGGGGTATGGGTGATTTGGGGCTGGCGCCAATGGATTCGGGGTAGTTTTCTTTGATCTAGGGGGTCTTGTTAGCTTCCACTGGGATGATCTCTTCGACCAGATTCCCGATCTCTCCTGTTATCGAGGCTGGATATTCTCTTTCTCCTCCCCAATTCATACTGACTTCCTTCTCTCTTTCCTCTGTGCTTTCTCCTTCTCATCCCACTTCCTAGGGACTGCTTTCTCTTCTCACTTCTCTCTCGTTTAATATTTGACTGGACAGTCATTCCTGTCTTCTCATCCTCTGCAGTTCTTCCATCTATCTTTCCTCTACTTCTCCCACTCCACCTTCTTTCCTCAACTTTTCAGATTGTCTTACGACTTTCTTGATCTTGCCGTGCCACCACTTCTCAACTATGGCGGCTCTCTTCAAGGATTTCTCATCTCTTTAATCCATTTCTTTCTGTTTCCCACCCATTTGTAAAAGAACCTTTTCCCTCTCTCATGCCATGACTCCCACCCCGTCTCGCCCTACCCCAAGCGAGGATGTTTACACTGCCATCTCGGTCAGGGACATAATCAACATCCATTTCTCCATCAAGAAAACCTTAATCCACAGGGGGATTTCTCTCAACAATCTTCCCCTTGTGCATTTCTTGAAAATTTCCTCTACCCGCAAAAAATACTGGTGGTTCTCAATTGAAAATTTGATTATGTATCCCTCTAGCATGGAACTAACCCAGAAATCCACAGCTCGTGTAACTGGGCAATCTAGCCTTTGGAGTGCTGCTAACTTTTCGATATCCCATGCACATATCTTCTTGGTCCGTCGCTAGAAATCTAAAGCTTCTTGGAGCCTCTTTATCCAGTGAAAGAATTCTTCTGGGAATTTAACCCATAAAATCTCATACTGGTCGCTTGATCTTTCTGAGTAAAAGATTGCTTCACGAGTGTTTTCTAATGTTTTTCTCCTTAATTTCACTTCTTTCCATATGAAGGCATCACATCTCCTTTCCCACCATTGATCAATGCCATATCTATGGATTGATGACAACATTCTCCCTACAGGTTCCCTTTTTACATAGGTCCCAACAACATAACCATTTTGTTGGCGCAAATTTGATTAGACTAGGGTCCTTCTCAGGTTACCAACAAAAGGTACTGTGTAGTCTAGAGCACTGGCATTTTCATCTCCTCCCAAGAGAAGAAGTCTCACCCGAAGCGCTATCGAGACATATAGATAAGGAAGGGTAGGGAKAAGACCAAAGAGGATCCATAGAGCAGTCATAACTCATTCCTGTTCCTGTGCAAGAGACATTAACATATTTGAAACATATAAATGCAGGCATCCAACCTACTTATGTTGCAAGCAAACATTCAAATGCCGAACCATCAAATAGAACTCATAAACCATAAACAAAATACTGCAATGCATAAGTAAGCACATAAATACACAACATATTTTGAATTTTGATCTTGCTTCATATTATCTTTAGGATCTTTCTCTGATTATAGACTCATAATTACATAGTAGGTCTCAGTACAGATTCTTGGCTCTTAGACCCATGTCACAGAGCTCTAATCCTCTATTTGATAGTTCTAATCCATTACAGACTCAGACGTGTCTTTTTCCTGACTGACAACAATTATTAATAGATAATCCCAAAATCTGGGTGACTCTGACCAACTTGACTCAACTCAACCCAGCTGACTAACTCACAAAATAATGAGCCAATTACAGAGTGATGAACCAATGAACAAGCGAACGCCAATAATAATGAAAACCCTTTTACAATTAAATTCAGTCCTATATATAGTTGGGTTGTGTCTTCCTTCTTGGTTTGCATGATTTCTTGTTCTGTTTCAACCATTTGTTGCTTTGCTGGATTCTGCAACTGCTTTATGTTACTCTTTCTCCCAGCCTCTGATGGAGTTTGCACAACTCGTGCTTAGTCAAAACTTACGCAATTCTTTCTCAAAACTAAGGGCCCAACATAATACCACAATTTGATGGAAAAAAGTATGCATTATGGAGCAGAAGGATGAAAACATATATACATGCATAGGGATTTGAAATTTGTCAATCTATAGTAGATGGTTACAAAGAACCAACAATTATGCCAACAAGTGAAAGAACAATATAACTGAGTCAAAATAATTCCAAATACACAAACACACCTCTGAATGGTCTTGGTGAGTCGGTGTACACCAAAGTTATGCATTGTAAATCTGCTAAAGAGATTTGGGACAAACTTCAAAATATTTATGAAGGAAATTCAAAATTCAAAGCAACAAAGCTTAAAACTTACAGAGGTCAGTTTGAACAACTAAAGATGAAGGAAGATGGGAATATTGCAGCTTACTTCTTACGAGTAGATGAAACAGTAACTGAAATCATAGGATTTGGAGAAGAAATTAAAGAATTTGTAATTGCTCAAAAGGTATTAAGATCTCTTCCTATGAGATTTGATCCTAAGATATCAACACTAGAAGAAAAAGAAGATCTAAACTCAATAAACATGGATGAACTACATGGAATCTTCACAACATATGAAATGAGAATTGAAGAGGAAAATCCAGATATAAAAGAAGTAGATTTCAAAGCATCCAAAAGGTCAAAGAAAAAGGGAAAGAAAAAAGAAAAAGAACATAGCAACAACAGTGACATCTCGAAAGATGACGAGGAAAGAAGATATCTCCTCATCAGATGAAGATGAAGTTAGTGCCAGTGAGACATAAATATTTCTATTCATGGTAGTAGAAGACTCTGATAAAGAAGACACTGAATAAGAATACGAAGAGGCAGAAGTTGACTACCGAGAAGAATTGTTGACTGCCATAGACGTTATAAGAAGAGAAAAGAGGAAAAACAAGAAGCTACAAGCAGAACTAGATAAGAAGAAAGACACTCCAAAACTAGATAAGATCATCATGGAATTGAAGGTTCAAATAGAAGAATATAAAATAATTGAATAAGCACTCAAAGAATAGTTGGAAGAAAGAGATAGGATCATTGGAAATTTGGAAGCAGAGCTTGTCACATTGAGAAAGGATATTAGAAAGAAAAATATGCAGAGCAATTCAAAAGTTTTGGATGGAATTATCAACAGTCAAAGGCCTAATCATGACAAGTCTGGACTTGGACACAATCAAACAGAAAAGGGATCAATATCCAAAGCTAAAAAACAAGAAACATATCGAAAAAGTTATGCAGAAACAATCAAAGGGGATAGGAAGACCTACAAGGAAGATTACAGGGACACTCCTCCACCAAGAAGATTTAGATTTCAGAATCAACAACCAAAAGAAACAAATAGGCCTCAGAAAGAAGAAGGATTCATAAGAGTAACTCCTTTAAGAATATATTCAACTCCCAGGTATCAAACTATATTTTTGGGTTTATGTTATGCATGCAATAATTTTGGACATAAAGCTGTAAATTGCAGAGCTAATAACAGGAACATAAAAAAATTTGAAATTCAAACACAAAATGGTTATCCAAGAAGGCCTAGGGAAACACAGAGAAGAAGCTACAACATGTTTGAATCATTGAGCACTGAAGTGGAATGATACAAGTGCAATAACTTTGGACACATGGCCAAAGATTGTAGAATGACAGTCCCTCCTAGATAACCACAATAGAACAAAAATAGTCACAGACAAAAGCCTCACAAGATAACATGGATAAGAAAGAAGAATCAGTATAGCAATGAAGAATGAACACTCTCACTACAAGATAAGTAGAAGAAGCATGGTTTGTACGTTGATAGTGGATTTTCAAAACACGAAGAACAGGTGAATAAATACCAGGTCCCAGAGATCACAATATTGGAAATAAAAGAAGATGAAGACAATTCCATAGAGAAAAGGAAATATACCAGATACAATTTTTTTTGGAAAATAACTAAAAGAAAAGAAGGACAGGTAAATAAGGAACAGATTCAAGAGATTGTACTTTCAGGCACTGTAGTGAAATATGAGTCCACAAACATAAAGAAAGAATTCAGAGCTCAGAGAGATGATGAATCTACTAATGAAGATGATGATGAATACACTTCAAAGAAGAAAATTTTATGAGCCATCCAACTTAAAGACTTCTAGATAATATGAATAATAGATAGGGGGATTCTACGCGGTAGCTGAGACAAACCAGAGAACCGTCCTTCGAGTGTCTTACGGAATTTGAGTAGACAAATTTAGTGCATTCAGTTAGCAGAAGTAAAATATGATAGATTAATTAGTTGTAGTAGTACTTCATGATAGTACAGTGACATATGAGTCAAAATTATGGACAGTTGTGTAACAGAGTCTTGAACAATATGGAGAGATATGGACGTGAAATCAACTTTTCTGAACGGGGAACTTGAAGAAGAAGTCTACATTGAACAATTGGTTCCTAGAGCATGGTACTCTTGACTGGATAAATATATACAACAGACAGGGTTCAGAAAAGGAAGTGTAGGCAACAAACTCTACATCAAGGTAACTCAAGATGGTATTTTATTAATTGAAGTTTAGGTTAATCCATAAATGTTGCAAATGATATGCATAATGAATTTGAAATGTCATTACTTGGAGAAATATCCTTCTTTCTGGGTCTTCATATACGTCAAAGCAACCAAGGAATTTTTATTTCTCAAACTAAGTATATCAGGGAAATTCTAAAGAGGTTCGGAATGGAAGATTACAAACCGGTTACCACTCCTATGCAAACCAGTTGCAAGTTGAGACAAGATGATAATTCAAAGTCTACAAACTAGAGGAAATACATGTCAATGATTGGCAGCTTACTATATGTGAAATCATCCAAACCATATGTAATGCAGGCAGTTGGACATGTGGCACGATTTCAAGAAGAACCAAAGGAATCACATGTATTAGCAGTGAAGAGGATTTTTAGATATCTGAAAGGAACAAAAGAGTTTGGATTATGGTATCCAAAAGCAAATGATCTTTCACTTATTGCCTACACAAATGCAGATTGGGAAGGTTGCATTGATGACCGATGAAGCACCAATGGAGCAACATTCTACTTGGGTGAGTGTTTAGTATCTTGGCTAAACAAGAAACAATCATTCATATCTTTATCTACAACCGAAGAAGAGTATATTGCAACAACATGATGTAATACTTAGGTTCTATGGATGAAACAAACTTTGATAGATATACAGGTTGAGTATGATGAGCCCATCCCAATCTATTGTGATAATACAATCATCATCAATATATTAAAGAACCTGGTGATGCACTCCAAGACGAAGCACATTCCAATAAGGTATCACTTTCTATGGGAACAAGTTGTAGAGAAAAACATCAGAGTTGAATATGTGGGCACAAAATAACAAGTGGAAAACATCTTTACAAAACCGCTTCCAAGGAAAACCTTTGAGTATTTTTGCCAGAGACTTAGAGTAATTTCTACTCCAAAATGAATGCTTTTGAATGCTTATCTTATATGTCTTATATTTACATGAGGAAGCACCATAAAGAGGATAGTTCAGGTTGGGGGATCAATTTCAGGAAGAGTATAGTTAGGGAGAGTATCCCCAAGGATAGTTCAGTTAGGGGGAGCAACCCCAGATGGAAAGATACATTTTCCATTGATGACAAAGGGGGAGAAATTTATCAGATGCAAAGGTAAATTCTTGGATAAAGAGCACAGAGGCATGGTTCCAGGGGGAGCGATAGTCACATGGGGAGCATGAGTGATATGACTTAAGTATTGCATCAGAGTGTTGCCATCAATGCCAAAGGGGGAGATTGTTGATTATTTGGGTTGGTTGTCATTGATGTCAACCCTTGAAAAAAGTCCAGTAGTGAACTCCAGTAGCACAAAGGTTTGGGTAATGGACCCAAGTTTGTTTGATGTATAATGTTATGAGTTTTAATATATTTGAAGGTAAGACTATTTTGGATGGATAGTACATGTCATACAATTTTCGATGGTATGTGGAACATCACACAACTCCTTATAGTTAGAGATTTATGGCCATGTGAAGTTGGAGAAACCTCATGAGTCATCTAGAAGCCCCAAAAGGTAAAAGTAGTCAAAGTGGTTTAAGAGATTTTAGAAGGTAAATAATAAAGTGAAGTGATGAGTGTACCATAAGTCAAAGTGGATACAAAATAAATTATTTAAAGAATAAAGTTAATGGAGAAATTACTAAGTGAACAAGTGGTTAGAAGTGGGTTAACCCTAAAATAAGGAAAGTGGGTTAAGATGGTTAAAAGGTAACCCCTTGAGGAAGTTGCATGAAAGTATAAATAAGAGGAAATGCTCTCTCATTTTAATCACAGTTGAGCATATTGAATATCTACAAGTGACTGAGGTAACCAAAGGATATCTAAGGTGATTTTCAGAGGGAAGGTGAAGTAAAGAAGGCCGAAATTCAAGGGAGGATAAATTCTTTTGATGGTGCTTTCTAAGGTATGTTATATACAGGTCATCTCACCATTTTCACAATAACATTTTTTCTAGAATGATACAAACTGTGAAATTGGAATTTCATTGAGGAAACATATCCAATTAGCTATGATAACAATTTCATCTTTTGGGTCATTGTATTTTTGGAGTTACACTCCATGGAAAATAGGGTTTGTGGCTAGTCCTGAAACTAGTCTAAAACGTCATAAATTCTTCATAAAAGATTCAAATTCAGTAATACCAAATTTATTGGTTAGAGTATAATATGTAGTATGTTGTGTACCATTTTCAGATCCATACAACAAATATTCCATGCGGGGAATGCTCTACAAGTTCACTCTCTAGAATAAGCCAGAATTCAACAAGGTATGCCATTTTTACTATAACTCCTTTTTTGAGAGGTTCCAAGTAGTGAAAGCTGGAGGAATTGTATAAAAGACACTGAAGAACAATTTGTACTATTTTTAGATCTCTATTCATTACAGGTACATAGTTATGATTATTTCAAGTTACGAATGTTGACTAATCCAAAATTAGTCATGTGAGACTAAAGTGAATTTTGATGAAAATGCTAGTCTTGTTTGGTTAAAGTTAAGGAAGGTTTGTAGGTATGTGATCATATACACCAGGTCAATTACAAAGTTACAAATCAGATTTGGATGATGAAATTGATGAGGGCTTTTGGTTGAGGTACATGTTGGGTACATGGTTGAGACAAGTAGTTGATGAGTTGGCACATACATGAGGTGTATATTTGATGATGTTGGTACATATTGATGAGTCATAGTTTATGTGTATTTGATGCATGATTGGTACATATTTGGTGCATGGTTTATGCAGTCATTGATGGTATAGGTTGAGGTACAGGTTGGTGCATGGTTGATGCACTTGTTTATGGTACAGGTTGATTACAGGTTGTTTGGACAGGTTATTGTGGCAGGTTATTTGTATAGGTTTGGTGTATGGTTGATGCATTTGTTTATGGTACAGGTTGATGTATGGTACATCTTGGCACATGTTATTGGTACAGGTTGTTACAGGTTTATTATAGGTTGATTGCTACAAGTTTACAACAATATATCTCACAGTGATAGTGTGACAGTGGTTCCATCATTCTACTTTTATTTCAGGGTGGTTTGATGGGGAAAGGATAGGTGGTTGTAGCCACCTTCCAGTTGTAGTCAAAGAAAATAGGGGGTTTTAGCCTCCTTCTGGTTGTAGCCAGAGAATTGGGGAGTTAGAGCTTTCCTCAGGTTGTAGTATGAGAAACTAGGGGGTTGTAGCCTCCTTCTGGTTGTAGACAAAGAATTGGGGAGTTGGAGCTTCCTTTAGGTTGTATCCTGAGAAACTAGGGGGTTGGACCATCCTTCTAGTGGCAGTTGGAAAACAAAGGAAGTTGGTGCTTCCAATGAATGTAATTATTAAAGATAAATAAGAAAAAACATTCTGTGTTTTTCTCCCGCTTTGGGTTTCCACGTAAAAACACTGATGTATTGTGTATGTGTATGATTGCTCATTTGTTCATTGTTTATTTACTCCACAACTATTGGATGATAATGCTACATTGATATAACACTTGCATTTTGTGGTTAAAAAGGATTAAATTGATCTATTATTGATTCACCCCCGCTCTCAGTAATCCAACACATCCCATATGAGTGGAGCATTTATATGCGTTTGTTTTAGGATCTTAGACATAAAAAAGAAATATTCATTAACGATGTATCCTTTAACCATGCACCCTTCAGTAAGTTCTCATTTCCTTACGAATGCCTTAAGTTTTTTCATGTTCATATATAGCAAGAACATCCATCTATGACTCACCAAAAAAACTAATTGAATGTATTCAACTAAATGTACCAAAATATGGACCCAAGTATCCATAAAACTAGTAGGAAACTCCTAAAAAATACAAACAATTTCCATTATTTCATTGTGCCATCTAGATATGCTCCTGACATGTATCGCTTTGGATGTGATCCACCTAAAGTAAATATGACACTATTTAATTACTATTTATTAATTTCATATAAAATATTGACACAATATTGCTTGATATTTTGACATATATACTCAATGAAGATAAATTTATGGTCTATATTGACAATAGAAGAAAACAACCTTACAAATGTACACAACCATATGAAGGCCTGAAACCTATGATAAGGAATAATCCCCCTATGGCTAGGGTTACGTCATAGGTAGAGAAAAGAAAATATACTACAACTAACTAACTTTATAGATCATTTATGTATGTCAATGTAAATGAGAATGTATGAATAAGAATAATTGTGGCTAGATGGCTAGCCCTTTTTGTTATGTTTTAGAAGTAGCCCCGAGAGAGTCCAAAATGATCCAAATCTCTCTTGAAATCAACACACATCGACAAACAAAACCTTTCTCAAAGGAACAAATATCAAAATAAATAATGATAAGCATATGACAAAGTAAATAACTGCCTATAATAAGTAAACTTAATTGATATTAGGTAACCAATTCCTCCCTAAATCATGTGATCAACAGTGATGAACAAAAAAAATTACTCATTGTTTTTTTTGTGGGCGGGAGAAGCGATATATTTATATTAAATCAAAATATAATAGAAATATAGTACTTGAATATTTCGCTGGCACCTTTGTCAATAGAATCCAGGTTCCTCTAGCTTGGATTGCTTAAGGAGTGCAACTCCTCCTTGGGCTTCCTCCTATACGTGAATGGAAAAATGTCAATGATTTAGGTCCCAAATATAAAGAATAAAGAAAAGTTTAGAATCAAGGGGATTTTGAATGAAGGGAAATAGTGATAAAAATATAGGGAAGATCTTTAGTAAATTCTCCAACATAATCCTTCTTATAATGGTGAGTGCATCTTCTCCAACATTTGAGCCCAACTGATACTCTTAAATTTTTTTTGAGTTCATTGGCAATGGAATTCAAGGTCGTACATGTGTATGGTTCTCGTAAATCCCACTTAGGAGAATGCAATTATCACACATTTATTATTATTTTTTACAATTTCTGGAATTCATATGCACCTTGCTTGAAGGAAAAGTGCATATATACACTTGTTTCTTAAAGAATAAGTGGGTATATATGATCAAGAATCAATACCGTGTATTCTTTTTTGAAGAAAATAAAAGCAAAGGATAATGTCATAGTCAACAAGGCATTGAATGGTCTATGAGGGCCAAATAATTCTATAATATATGCCCCATAATTTATGAGATTAGAAATGAAGATAGTGGTTGAAATGAATTATAATACTATAGAGGAATCTAATAAGTGAAACCAAGTGGATTTCAACAAGCTCAGGATCAGAAAGGTATCTTAAAAAAAACAAATTATTAGATTACTCTCTTCCTTGAGACAAGCATACCCATGCTCAAGTGTATATAAATCATAGCCCTTAAATCAAGTACACTAACGATCCATGAAGTATATAAAATACATAATCATGGCCATGAAAAAGATACACAATGGATATGTGTTAGATATAAATCATAGGATCCATGTGAGATATAAATCATATCCAAGAGATAATACACAATGGGTCTATGTCTTAGTGTACATAAAGATAAGATATGGAATTGAATGAAGTACAAAATTGGTTCTCCCAAGGGTACCAATGTCATACAGGTAGGAGGTACTATATGTGAAACTTGGGAAACAATATAGGAATGAGATGCTACTACATCCCAAGGCATTCAATCCAAATTTGATGAATGTATGAATTTATCCCATGTGAATAAATGATTTAATGTTGAACATGGGAGAAACCATTCGATTATTGATCATTTATGTATATCAATAAAAAAAGTGAGACAACCCATTGATAATAAAAAAGGGTGTTAAGGTACATAGTACATTCTAACAAGTGTGAATAGATGTGCTGGCATCAAACACTTGTAGAATATATCAATTAGGAGACATTGATGTATTCCCATTTTTAATAGTGAGGGAACCTACCACTGATGACTATAAGCCCAAAGGTACTATAAAGGTATCTAAATATCTTTCCTAGAGAAAATGAGTCAGTGTTGATAGAAAGATATTTGATGGAAGGAGGGAATTAAGGCACCTCCCATCAACCAACACGAGTAGGAATAAAAAACTAATATGATTTGAAGATCTTGGACAAAAAATTGATAGAGAACACCATTGAGTACATACCTCACATGCACCAAATGAAAATTTGGCATGAAAAATACCCTTTGAGAGACATTCAGTGAGAGTTGTTGACAGAGGTGAGAAATTCCAACACTAATGAAAATGGAAACAAAAGTATAACATGAATCCCACTTTGTTAAAAAAGGTATTTCCATTGAACACATAGGAAACCACTTAGTTAGCAACCAATGTTAAAATGTCATTTGTTGGGCATAAAAAAATATACCAATGATGAAACTAAGTCCTGGGGTGATACTGACTCTAATTATATCTCTCAAAGCAAAGTGCCACATTTGATAGGAGAAGACCCGCTAGTGAGAAGGAAATGATGATTCCTCACACACTATCATGATTAAAACACCGGTTATGATGATGAAACTAAGAATAAATTGATAATAGGGAAGGATGATATGGATGGTTAAGAAATATGAGGAATGACTAACACAAGATTAAAGACATCCCTTGAACACAAGCATGACAACTTGGGTATAAATTAATGCCAAGCAAGATCAATGATATAAAACCACAATGTAGGAGGCATTGACATATTATCCATAATTATTAGAAGACTAACCAACCAAGGGAGTAAACTACTCAAAATCCATGGTTTGTCTCCTAAGACAATACTAAGACCTAACTCTTTGATAATAGACTCAAAATTGGTGCTTTATTCTAGGGTGACATAACTGGGCTACTACCACATATAAAAGGATCATAGAGATCTCAATTACCCACCCCTCCATTTTTATAAATATTTTTTTTTGTCCTTTTCATATTATAAAGCTTGAAAAAAAAATAATGCTAAAATACAATGGATGAAATGACTATCGCAGGGTGTGAAACTATGTTCCAAGTGTATAGAACATACCTATGAAAAAAATGAAAAAATGTACTAGGAATGAAATGGAAACTCATTAGCAAGTATCCTCCAACATAGGGTAGGTATGAAATGTAGAAACAAGTAATGCAAAGGTAAGTGATAGTTAGGAATGAAAAGGTGGTAAGAATAATTTGGAAAATTGCAACAAGACATTCAACAAAATAGTGCATGCATCAATAAGCATGGAAGATGAAAAATGAACCAATTATAATGGTGGGAGCCCCCATAGGAATGGTTAGAAATATATGAGAAAGTTGAATGAGGTTCATAATGAAATCTCAAACTACAAGGGTTCATAGTCCTACCATAAAAAAATGGGATGGGCACCAGATGGTAAAAAGGTGCTATAATAACGCAACCCATCATAGGAAGGCTCTTCCATCGAGGTAGTGCAAACTACATATATAAATGGGTTATGCACCAACATCCAACGGGTTTGAACCTATGGTAAATATAGGTGGAAAAAAGCTTAAATTCACTACTACATATGGTGTTGAAGTCCAATAGGGAGTTATGATGGTATGGATAAAATCAATCATACCATTGAACATTACTAACTAAATATCAAAATTTTGTTATTTTTTTTCTTGGTTCCCCGACGTTTGTCAGAATTTCCATAGAGTCCAATCATCATTGATATTCTGAGTCATATTCAATGGTTACCACAAGGGCCATGTGGCGCCCCATCATTAAACAAATGAGATCTCAGAGGCATGTTTCTAAAACCACGAGCTATAACAACTCACTCGAGGACATGTAAATACATGTAAATCTAATTATGATCAAAATATGTAACCTCCATATGGATCTAGGTTGTCCATACGGGGATCATATAAATATATAGACATTCTCAAAATGTTCTACATTTTGGAATTTTTTGTCGGAATCGAGTGATATAAAGGTTGTAAGTAGAGTGATAGGAAAGGAGAATCCTGTTAGATAAGAGACAGTAGGAGGAATCTTTAGAGAGAACAACGATGTGGGATATGTATTTCACTTTTCCGACCAGTTTTGTAAGGGAGAATGTAACTATATTATGCCTATCATGTAAATATCCTATTGTTATGACAATTTTATGGAAGATCAATACAATAAGTCCATTTATTTCGCTAAAAAATAGATATATGAATGAGGTTATGTTTGGTAAATAGTTGAAAATTGAAGGGTTTATTAGAGTGGAAAAATCCCATATTAAGGGTTCCTTAGGATATATCTAACCTTCGATTCTCAGGGCTCAATCTTACCCTTAAAAAAGTGAGCCTTGAAAAGGGTTATTAATCTGAATAAACCTGACATGCTCCTCCTATAAGAGACAATGTCAAATGGGGATAAAATAGTTATCTATATAAGAATATTTCTTGGGAATTGAAATTTTAAATTCATTGATGATAGAGGAAGGTATGTGGTTATCATTAGAAAAGTTATACATCTATCTATACCTTTGTTTATGCAATTGGAAACTTAAAACCCTTTGCTGTGGAAAAATACCAAAAATTGTTCTGTAGGACAAACAAGGAAAATTTTTCCTTGGTGAAAATTGCGTGATAAAGGCTAACAATTGCCTACCTGGTGCAATATTGGTGCAAATTTGTCCATTTGTATTTACGAAGCAAATTTTAGCCTTTATACTTGGTTTTTCATTTGCATACATAAAAGACTATGTTGTGCAAAAATAGGCAACAAATGCCTAGTAAAACCCTAGAAATGAAAGTTGTGCAAGTTTTTGGGATTGTGGTTTATCATATTAGACCCGATCATGCTGTTAATTTTGCAATTGCAATTTTAAAAGTGATTTATGTGCAAAAGAGGCAAAGTTTGCCTTGTAAATTGGAAGGTCAAAATTGTACTAAGTGACGAAATTAAAATGCACACCCAAGCTTCTTTGTAGCACCTAAAATTGTTTTATAAGTTGTAAGATGGATATATCTATATTTTTTATTTAACTATGTCATCTAAAGAAAAATTTTAGAACAAAAGAGGTTGATTTCAGGCACCTAGAGTACAAATTTCTTGCAAATCTGAAGTCAAAATTGCCTTAGAGTAAATTGCACACCCTTGCCTCAATTTTGACCCAAATTGAGTGGTTCAACTTGAATAAGTTGTAATTTATGAATTTACATCTTGACACAGCTGTATATTGGTAGTTCCAAACAAAAACCTACCCAATGTGCATAAAGGCTAAAAATTCCCTTGTGAAACCGAAGGGCCAATTTGTTAAATTTGGCTATAGGAAAGTGCATGACCAAAGTTGTATAATCCTCCATAATTTAATATTTAAGTTGTAAGTTGACTATTAAAATATTTTTAACATGTTTGTACTATTAGGGGTGAATTTTCACTCCAATAAGGATGATTTCTATGCACAAAGATTCATGACTTTTTGATGAATCAAAGGATGGTGGGTTATGAGAGAAATCAAGGTAAATGACTTCTAACCAACCATTTATACATACAAAATGGAATAAATCTTAAATATAATTTTTCCAATAGAACAAAGAGATCAATATTACAGGAAATATTAAAAGTTACAGGGTTGTAGAAAAGTAGTACATCTTTCTATACCCATGTTTGTGTAATTTGAAACTTTAAACCCTTTCCCCTGCAAAAAGACCAAAAATTGTCTTCTAGGAAAAATAGGGAAAATTTTGTGTTGGTGTAAGTTTTGCCTTGGTGCAAAATGCATGCCAATCTACACTAAGATGCACACCTAGGTCTCAAAAGTCATTCAATTTGAGTGGTTCAAATTGTAAATGATTTGTTAAATCATTTTACATAAGCCTATACACTTATTTTTTCATTTAGTCATAAAAGGAGTTGTTGTGCAATAATAGGCAAGAGATGCCTAGTAAAACCCTAGAAATGCCCAACTTGTTTGTAAAATGTAAGAGAAGGTTTTACTATACCTTAGATTTGAGTTGTAAATGTTTTTGGGGTTGTGGTTGATAATATTGTACCTATTCATGTTGTTAATTTTGCAATTGTAAGTTTAAAAATGGTTGTTGTGCAGAAGAGGTAATTTTTTCCTTTTAATTTGGAAGGTCACAACCGTATTAGGTGACCAAATTAAAATGCATTCCCAAGCTTCTCTGTAGCTCCAAAAATTGTTTTATAAGTTTTAATATGGAGTTCCATATATGGAAAATTTACCCATTTCATCTAAAGTGCAATTTAAGAACATGATAGGTTGCTTTCATGCACCTAGATTTAGGATTACATGTAAATATGAAGTCAAAACAACATTAGATTAAAATGCACGCCCTAGTCTCAATGTTGACCCAAATTGAGTGGTTCAACTTGAATAAGGTGTAATTTGTGATTATATACCTTCATATAGCCTTATAGTGGAAGGTTCATACAAGCACCTACTTGATGTGCATAAAGGCTAACAATTGCCTTGTAAAACCGAATGGCAAATTTGTTAAAGTTGGCTATAGGAAGGTGCACGCCCAAAGTTGGATAAGCCTCCATAATTTAATTTTTAAGTTGTAACTTGATTATTACAATAGTTTTAACATGTTTGTAGAATTACGAGTGCATTTTCACTCCAAAAAGGATTATTTCTATGCACAAATATTCATGGCTTTTTGATAAAATATACAACGAATGTGTCAATATTATAGGAAATATTACAAGCTATAGGGTTGTAGAAAAGTTGTAGAAAAGATACAGTGGTGAATTTTGTATGATGAGATGATGTATATATAGGACAATGAGTAATTTATTCCTTAATATGAGATATGTATTTCTTAAGAAGAAAATGGATGCTAAAAAATGGAAATTATGTGTTTTTTGCTTGAAAACAGGGCATGCTATAAAATGCATGCCCTTGAGTAAAAAATGAAAGCCTTGTGTTAGGATTGAAGGATCAGATCCTGTCACTCAGAGGGAGGGGGGGGGTTGAATTAATGACACAATAATTTTATCAATTTTTCTTTTGTTAATGCAAACAAAATTTTAACAAAATATTTTATCGTGGAACCCAATTCAGAAAACCACAAACACTTTTATATTAACTGCAAAATTTTATTTTACATGTTACATAGAAGGAAGATGTTCTTCCTCTTATATCAACACCAAATGATCATGATGCACCCACACCCTTGTTCACCAACATCAACTGGTAGGAGGATTCGACCCCCTGTTTAATTAGCTACATTGATAAGGAAGCACCTACTCCCTTGCAGGCTCCAACCTGCCCTTGCACCACCCAACCACCCTTATTTTCTAAATATGGAAAACTTTTGTATCATGTCTTCACTGCATCTTTCTCTGCTTCTGTGATTTGGTATATCTTCTGATTAAGACTGCAGAGACACATTCTTCTCACCACTCTATTTCGTTTATATAATCTTCAAACTGTGTGAGATATAATGCATTGTGTCATTTCGTTTGGACCATCACACCTCTTTATTTAACTTAACCATAATCTTTGTTAATACAACAAAAATCGAGTTCTGCTGAGGCATTTCCTTCAAACCATTACATATGACCGACAACACAAAACCACGGGCTTATCGATTTAAGCGATGTATAATATTTTACCTTTATTTTTCTTATTCCATATGACCACATGCGGCGACCAGATGCTAGGCCAAGTGAGTGCTTGATCACTTATTGATATCGACGGTCACATTTTAATCTCCTGATGAGATGGATGATTCTTGTTTACTTCGGGAATTCAGGACTTCATCCTTCGCGACTTCCAACCTTTTTACCAATCTCCCAAATAACAGAAATGTGTCCATAATCGTCAACAGTTGAGAATGCTCTTGAAGTGTTCTTCATATTGGATGACTCATGTCCACTTCGGGACTTCAACCTTCAAGACTTCGGGGCTTAGATCATTTTCTGGTGGTGAAACTCCCGAAGTAAAACTCTTCGAGTGACGTAACTTGCTGATGTCACTTGATGGCGTGGCACAGGTCGAGTGCCTACCATGTGCCACTCGGATTCGTGATTTACTCATACCTGAAATGTCGATTTCATATTGACACATGTCATTATCTGACTATGCCACATGTTCTTTCTAACGTCGTCTTGCTGACGTATATTTCTCGATGTGTCACATATTCTTCTCCTTGATCTAACAGTCAGGATGCTTCCCGAAGTGTTCTTCTGATCAGACGAATCATATCTACTTCAGGAGTTTGGCCTTCGAGACTTCGGGTAAGTTGATTTCTCCACTTCCCAATTCTCCCGAAGTGAGATTCCCCAAAGTGTAACCTCCTCACAACTTTTAACCTGAAATGAATTTTGTTCATTGATCATGATCTTGGATCGATGACTTGATCTGTCTGTGATGCTTCTTTGCATTGATTTAAATCCAATGACTCTTCTTCTTTGATTATCCTATCCTTCCACTTAAAGTGATCCAATGACTATCGAGAATTTGGGTATTCAGGATCTCAACTCTTTTTACTTGCTTATCCTATCCTTTCACCCAACTTGATCCATCGATTGAGAATGGACTCGGAGTAGATAAATGATCAAGGATGATTGCGGGGTACCAACTAGAATGATGTTTAAACCTATCGTCGAGCTCCATAATGAAAAAACTGCTCATTGGTAGTGGGACGGATGCCAACCGTAGTTCTATTTGGCAGGTGACGGTTGATGGTCTAGACTAATTGCGGGATTGGAATTAATGCATTGTTTAATTATCCCTTCGCGCTCCGCAATCAATCCATGCCCTTGATCTGCGCTTGCATATCTAATGGTCACGACATAATCTGATCATTGTTTCTGCAATGCACGCCATCTCTTCTGAGCTTTGATATTCATTCACTAACCCTCCCAAGCTTTAATATATGCATACTATCCTACTATTTGACATCAATGAAAACACATTAATGACACTATGTCCAACAAGGATTTTCATGATAAATTATTGAAAGAATATTTTTAGGGAAAATTAATTTCATTATATTCATTATTCACATTATGCACACTATCCTTATGAAATTTCATGAGAAGGGGGTATTGAGGAAAATGCACGCCCTGTTAGGGAAAAAGGAAGGTTGTACATATTTTGTTGTGTCTCAAGAATTTGGTGCAGGGTGAAATATATATTTTGGTTTGGGGTTATATGCATGAACTAATATGTATTGTTACATATGCAACTATGGAATGATTTATAGTGGTATATGATAGATTAATGATTACATAAGTGAAATTTTGTGGTTGTGGATTGTTGTTGTATATGAATTTTGAACATACCCTGGAGTAAAAATTGCAATCCTTTTGTTAGTATTTGCATTATATATTCCTTAAATCACAATGTCAAGGAAAATTCATATCTTTACATGATTTATGCACATTATGAACATTGTCCTTATGAAACTTCATGAAAAAATGGCATTGAGGAAAATGCACGCCCTGTTATGGAAAAATGCAGGTTGTATATATGTTGTTGTGTCCCCATAATTTGGTGTAGGGTGAAATATACATTTTGGTTTGGCATTACATGCATGAACTAATATGTATTGTTACATATACAACTTTGAAATTATTTATAGTGATAGAATATAAATTAATGATTCCTCAAGTGAAATATTGTGGTTGTGGACGATTGTTGTATATGAACATACCTAGTAGGGTATTTGTGCAGGATTGCTTCCATATTAGGGTTTAAGACTATGTATGTATATAAATATGCAATCTTCGAAAGTTATATATATATATATATATATATATATATATATATATATATATATATATATATAT
>JASDQU010790059.1:192156-213657 GCA_032191745.1 Picea mariana | reverse complement strand
GTTTGATGTCGCATAATGGTTGGAAAGGACTTTGGGGCTCTCCTCTGATCCAAAGATCTAACCCAGTTTCCCTCTTTATAAAATTCTTGTGAGCTTTGCCCCATCTGACTTGGTTCTTAGTGAAGGATAGGAATTCCTGAAATTGTATATCACCAATAAAGGGACCAGGGTTGTTTCCCCTGTCATCTTCCAAAATTAAGTATGGAAGTATAATTCACACAGGAAGTATTGTGCCTTCTCTTCCTGCTCTCTAAAACATGAAATGAACTCAGGGATAGTAGAAAATGTAATTGGCTTACCTTATCTGATGGCTTTTACCCTTAACAACATGTAATGTTCCAGTAGTAATAAGGTATAATTGGTAGCAGGAGCTCTGCAATTGATTGCATCAGAGTAGACATCACAAATGTCTTTGATTTGCTCCAAAGATTTTTCCAATTGGTTTTGTACCTTATTCACCTTCCCTTGGGTTCTGGTGAGCTCAGCATAAGTCTCACTTTCTGTTACTGATAGGTTCTTCAGTTGTTTAACAACCTTTTGATGTTCAGCCATAGTGACCATCTCCTCTCTGGGTTGAGCCAATGCTTGTTGGGATTCTGTAAGCTCTGCTTTTAACCTATCAATGATGACAAACTGTTCTTCAGACTCAGACGCTTGATATTATTCCATAGCATCCATCTCATCTCTGGATTGAGTTAATGCTTATTGGGCATGTATAAGCTCTGTTTTTGATGTATCAATGACAACACTCTATTCCTGAGATCAAGATGCTTGATGTTCCTCCATAGTCATCAATTCATTTTTTTTTTGAATCAAGCTTTGTTGGGACTACATCAATTCTTCCTCCAATATCCTAATGGTGGCATCCTACTCAAGGGATTGAGCTAGTTCCTTTAAGACTAGGGTATCTATTTGTACCTCAGCATCACTTGTTTTTGTAGGAAGTGTTTCTTCTGTTGTCATTATTTCTTCAGGTTCTGTCTGTGTCTCGACAGAGTTTGTAGTGACTGCTCTTTTAGGAAGAGGGTTTCTTCTTTTCACTCTGGGCCTTTTGTTTTTCTTTCTTTTATGGACCTTATCTACTTGTTCTAGTTTTTTTCTTAATTCTTTAATAATTTCCCTGAGTTTGCCAACTTTCTGCCTTAATAATTCAACCTTTTTAGCCCTTTTCTTTAATAACTTGTTTTCCTTTTTTAGCTTTCTGATTCTCCTATGGATTTTGCCTAATTTCTGTTTGTGAGGGGTCTCAAGGTTTTCTTCATCCTGGTCAGCAGGTGGTTGTTCCTCTGTTCCTTCCAAATTCTCTGTCTGTTCAAGAGGGCTTCTTTTCTCAGGATGAGGTTCTTCATGTGTTGTGTCTTCTGGGAATGACATTTCAATCTTGGGAAAATATTCAGCAGATTTTGAAGGAGACGCTCGTTCTTGGTATTTTCCTGACCTATTGGTATCTTTGTCAATTGAGGTCCCTAAACTCCCTAAAACCTGAGCTATTTCCATCTCATAGCTATTCAAAAATTGTTTTGTCAGGTGTTCCAATGTTGGTTGGGTGCCTTCCTGACTGTTTCCCTATGAGGTTTGCTCTACCTACTCAATTTCATGAATTTCTTCCTATAAATACTGCTCTGTAATGTTCTGAATTTCTCAGGTTGTTTTGTTGTGTCCTGAATTTCTTCAGTCATCTCTTAAATTTGCTCAGTCATTTCCTGAATTTATTCAGGCTGTTTGGTCCGTCTGCTTCTCCTCTTCCTCTCAATGGGGGTTTTAGGAACACTCGTTTCTCATTCTCTCTTTCTCGTTAGTGCCTATGTTTGTGAGGTCTGAGTCTCTGTAATTTGGACAGGGTCTGCTTCAACCTCGGGTTGAGTGGGTGGAACTTTTATTTGGGTAGTGGTCTCTCCTTCTTGTATCTCTTCAATTTCCTGTGGTGGGTCTTCATGGTATGATTCATGTTGTTCTAGTTGTAGAGGTCTATTGGCCTCAATAAGATCACCCCAGTTTAATTGAGTTTGACTCAGCACCTTATTTACTATCAGTTTAACTAATCCATGATGGTTGATGATAGTAATAAGATATTTGGATTTCTTCATTCCTAAAGAAACCTTGTGTAAGATGGCATTTAGGAAAAATGGTAGATTGGTTACTAACCTTTTCTTGAGTGCCGCTAGAAGTTTGAGGTGGCATGATCGGATTACATCATATCGTCCATCACGGGTGATGTACCTCTAAATTACCCCTACCATTTCTTTCCATGGTTCACTGAGGGTGTTGGGGTTAAGTCCCTTTCCCTTTTTATCCAATTCCTCGCCAGGGTCTACGAAGGATTCTACAACTTCTTTGAGCACTGTATATCTTCCTGTCCATTGAATTCCTGAGTTAGGGAGATCTATAACCTCTGCTACAATTTCCGGAGTAACTAGAATTTGTATCTCTTGAACCATGGAGATTTCTCCCTGCAAATTCTGAAAGAATTCAAGTGTGATGTTTGTATCATATCCTTGCAACTGGTTGAAGTACTCCGTCTAGCCCATATGGTGTAGAATTTGTCTAGCCTGCTTAGTTACCTATAGTAATGTTGGTTCCCTACAAACAATTTGGCCACCCATCGTTCTATGAGAAAATGAGAATGACTATCGTTCCTTCTTACAGATTTGGTTAGACCAGCTTGGAGGAAATATTACCAAATATAGAAAAATATCAGAAAACGATGAGTGTAAAAAATTTGGGCTTTCCATTATTACAATCATTACACTATTATCGGAAAATGTGTCAAGCGTCCACTCTCCTCATTAATGTATAGGTCATCCTCGACTGTCAGTGTAGGCAAAATTAGTGAGTGCAGGTATTGCTGGTGAGAGGTAATAATGATGTTGTTGCCGCTAGTGGGGACCAATCATGTATAATTAAAAAAAAAAAAACATTTTTTAATGGTATTCATAAACGATAGTCCTATTTCGTAGAAAATTTGATTTTTTGTACCAATGCTCAAAATTCTTTAAGGAAAAATAAACCGAATAAGTTAAGTCTGTTCATTTAAAAACATATTCCACATATCATAATGTAGTTACCTTTCCCAAGTTATTGAATATAACTGAAATGATAGCCTTGTTATTGACTAAATGAAATCTATAGACGTAGAGAAACTTGGTGTTTGTAAGGTAAACTTCCATACCACAGGCAGAGCCACTGTTGCCAGAAGGCGTTCATAGCCTCGACAGGGTTGCCTTTTAACCCATATATGAGCCTGTATACTTAATAAATATATGAATCGTCTCTTCTCGACAAGACCACTATCCTGGTTTGGTAGCCAGATGATGATAATGCCACTCACTAGATTGTAACTTAAGTATACAAGCCATGTCATGATGAGACCCCTTGTCCTTTGACAAAAAAATTGTCAAAGGTCATTGCCCTAGTGTGGTAGCCATAGTGGGAATGTCACTTACGTTATTATCCTATGATCGTGGTAGGTTGTCTCATGATGAGACCCTCTATTCTTTGTGGGAGAAGTTTTATTACTTATATATATATATATATATATATTAGGGCTCTATTATGGGAGGCTCATCTACTCCTTAAGAGTCAGGGATGGTGTAAAGTGTAAAGATTCCAAGTAAAAGTGTGCTTAAGACTCCTTATTATAATATGAAGGCGAATTATCATTCAAGTATATTTGTATGTATATAGGAAAACAAAATGAATTATGGTGGTTACAGATGATGAACAAGATTTAAGATATTTCGAAGAAATTAATCCAAAGAACAATTTGATAAGGTATGAGAGATAGTCCACGAAATAATGACAGATCGTTGCAATGATAATAATGTTGGTGAAAATTACTTAGTGAAAGTTGTACCCCAAAGGGATGGTTAATGTTTTAACAACATGAGGGAACAACAGTTGTTCCTTTTTAGAATGCACAACATGACCCGAGATGAAGGAACAACAACGATACTCAAGGGAATGACAACCTCATGAAGGGATGGAAGTTGTTCCATTCAAATGAACAACACGATACTCAAAGGAATAACAATCGTGCGAAGGGAACGATAGTTGTTCCATTCAAATGAACAACACCAATTCTCAAAGGAACAACAATCACGCGAAGGGAACGACAGCTGTGAATTTTTAACCATCTGAATAGGTAATTTTGGAAATTTCCCATGGAAATATATTTTTGTTGAATCTAAGACCGATTAGTCATCAACTAGATTCATTGAATTGTTATAGGTCAGTTTATTTCAGAATCAAGTATTGGATAGTTTGTTGATGTTATGAGTTCATTATAATTGCTCGATCACTGTTGCGGAACATGATATATTTGTTTTTCTGTGAAAGACAAGGTCTGTGTGATAAGATAAAGAAAAAGTGCAGAACAAAAAAGAGTGTTAATTGTGTACATTACAGTCATCTTCCCTTAGTTCTTATTTTCCAAAGTGACTTTCATAAAAATAAAAAAATAAAACTAACAACTCAATTAGATCTATATAAAAAACTATATACAATATGTATAGTGTCAACAAAATTCATCATTTATGGATTTGGAGTGCCTGGGCTACCTTCCCAGCCAGCCAAAATTTGAACGGTAGGGTCCTTACTTACTTCCTGGTAGAAAGATTCTTTTGAAGGCGGTTGATGGTAAAGTCGTAGCCGATGTCCATTGACCAGACATGGAGATCCAGACCCATCCATGGTACTTAAGGTGACCGTGAAATTATCATGGAATTCATTAATTTCATATGGTCCCAACCACCATGTCTGTAATTTTCCCAGAAAATCCTGAAATCTGGAATCATAGAGAAGCACCCAATCACCTTTCTTGAATTATTTCTTCTTGATATGTTTGTCGTGCCAGGTCGCTCTTTATTTCTAAATAACGGTTGTGCGCTCCACAGTAGTCAAGCATGCTTCATCCAACTCGTTGAGTCGCTATTTGTGTGCTTCTGTTAGATCCAGTCCAATTTCCTAGGCCATCCTTATTGTCTTGATATCAAACTCGAATGGGAAGATGGGTTCTTTACCATAGAATAGGTGATAAGGAGAGTAGCCAGTGGTGTTACACCATGTTGTGTGATAAGAACATAAGAAATTTGGGAGCTCAATAGCCCAATTATGTCAGTTTGTTGAGACAGTCTTTGTCAGGATTGCCTCTAGGACCTTATTGATGCTTTCTACTTGCCCGTTTTCCTATGGTTGGTATGGAGAAGTAACCCTGTGCTTAATATGGTAATTGTCCAGGGTGGTGGTAATTCTATGAGTTTTAAATTGTGACCCCCCATCAATGATTACTTCCCTGGGTAGTCCATAGCATACAAATAATTTGAAAATAAATTTGATGACTACTTCTTCTGTCACATTTTGTAAGGATTCCACCTCTACCCATTTGGTCATGTAGTTCGTTGCAACTAGAATATAGGCCTTATGATTTGACTTTGGGTTGAAGGGGCCAACAAAATATAGTTCCCATATCTCAAATGGTTTTGCGACTACTTGTGCTTTCAAGGGAATTTCATTAGCCTAACCTGGCTTTCCCATATGCTGACAATTGTTGCAGGTCTAGACGTATTTCTTTTCATCTTTGAATATAGAGGGCCAGTAGTAGCCCATCTATAAATCTTTGTGTCCAGTTCTGCGGTCTGCAAAATTTCCACCACAGGGTTCATCATGTCCTACTTTTAGTATGTCATATATTTCATCCTCTCGTACGCATCTGCGGATCTGGAGATCAACTCCTGTGTGGAAGAGATATCCACTGATCCAAGTGAATCGTACACTATGTTGGACGATCAGTTTTCTTTCCCTTGATGATAGATGTGTCGGTAATTTTCCCGTTGCCAGATAATTTTCCACATCAACGTACCAAGGTGGTTGTGTGGTGATGACAAACAGATGCTCATATGGAAATTGGTCTTCAACTGTTAAGGATTCATATGTTTTGGGTATGCGGGATAGGAAGTCTGCGACAAGATTTTCTCTCCAGGGTCGATCTTTGATGGTGATGTCAAATTCCTGCAATAATAATAACCACCGAGTGACCCATCCATTAGTAATCGGTTTATTAGCTAGATATCTGACGCAATTCTTCCCCACTCCTCGGAGAATGATCGCTCTCACCAGGACCTTCTTCGTATTAGGCCCGAAGAGCTGTGTCACTCTTCAAATCCCATATCAAGACCTTCTGTCACCCATAGGACACTCTATTGATCTCCCGGTAGTTGTCTCAGGAAATCAGGTTTCGCGATATCGCGAAACTTGTGGGCACATTCACGTGCTACTCAAAACCCCGAACCCCGATGGGTCAACAGTCAACGCTTCTGTTTTGTCGGGGATTTCCCTATCGGGAAATTGGTGCATGAAGTGTCATGATTCACTTACACTTCAAATCCCTAAACCCCGAACTCCAATGTGCACGTGCGCTAATTCCTTGCCACGTCACCTCCTCTCTCCACTCTATCGGGGATCGTGGAATCGTGATTTCACCAGTCGCAAATTATTTGCATTTAGAATTCCCGAATGCCAAACCCCGACCTTCCAGGAACTCATGCCACCTGTCCCTTGTCGATCAACGGCTCCAATGTGATCGAGAAATCGCCGATCGTGAGTTCAACAGTTATGAAAATATTGCCTCCGGTAAACCCGATATGTCGAGTCCCGATAAGCCTCAATTCCTTCCTGTACCTAAGGGTTAAATCCCTCGCAGCTTCTCCTAGATCGAACGACTGACAAGATTTCACGATTCTCCTCTGCGAACTCTGGTCGTTGATTCTTCTCCTTGGGGAATCCTTCGGCTCCAAAGCTCCATTTTGTTCAAACCTTCTCCTGGGTCCTTCTCCCTGGAATCACGAAGGAACTATTCCTCCTGAGCTTGTCAACTCTGCTCCCTCAGAGACTTCGCACACGCTTTCCTCGCTCGACCCTCAACAACTCTTGAAGTGTTGAGTCTTCCAGAACCTGTGCACTTCCTGCAACAGCAGTCCCTAGCTCTCTCTCTCTCTACTCAGATTCACAACTGAGACTAATTCTAGCCTGCGCACACCTTGCATGGCTCTTCCAACCCAAATCAACTTCTGGGTGAACGAGAATAAGAGTTTAACTGTTGAGCCTCATCAACGCACTCTATGCGGATGAATTCGACTGCACTCTATGCATGAATCTCCCAGATCAAACAGAGAAACAATTGAAACTCATTCTCTTTTCTCTCAGACTTCAGTTAAACCTCTAAAATCACATGCACAACATATTCAACAGCAAATGCATACAAGGAAACAAAACATTCATGAGCACATAAGCAACATACCCACAGAGAAACAACACCAGACATGAATTTGAATCAAAGACTCTCCTCTATTAACTCAAATCTGTACATGGGTGTTCTACACAAGTTCTCTGCTCTGCTCTCTTCTTCTTGCTCATGTTTCTTAATGAATCATGTTATAATGTACAAAGGAGGGTGCCTATATTCCGTTTTCCCTCTCGAATTCTACAACTATCAAGTCTACAACCAATTCTTATCTAACAACATTAAATCTATTAAATGTCTTCCTATCTACTAAGGACGAGAGCTTATCTGCTCAAGGTCCATTTACAATATACAAAGTGCACTTCATTAAATCTTCACATTAATGTTTGGCGCAACCATATCAAGGTGTTTCAAAATTTGGTGCTGGCGCTATCCAGTTGTCTTTTATGCTCGATGCGCTGGCTCGCTTGATGTGTTATGGATGCTCCTGCATCATACTCCTCGGCTTGAAAAATTTCATGGGCTCCTGTCCATGAGCTCCTGCACGGTTTGTCCATGCTTCTGTATCGTTGTTTCAGTTTCCCAGATAGCATCCTTGACTGGGTGATTCTTCCACTTCACCAGGTACTCAAAATACTGCTTCCGCCTAGTCTTTCTTTCTACTTGCTTGTCCAGTATGTACTCCATCTGTGGATTTTCTGCAACTGGCAATTGCTTCTTCCACTGGATCACTGTTTCCTCAGTTCCAGCCTCTGCTTCTCTAGCCTTATATGGGTATAAATCTAAAACATTAAAAATCGGAGATATCCCGATGCCCTCTGGCAACTGAATTTCATAAGCATTCTCTCTGAACTTCATCAGGACTCTGCACGGTCCGATTTTCTTCATCTTGAGCTTGTTATATGTTCCCCTTGGGAACCTTTCCTTCCTCAAGTGCGCTAGAAACATATCACCAACTTCAAACTGAAGTTGTCTCTTCCACTGATTGGCTCTACGCTTGTATTCCTGGTTTGATTTCATCAGTCACTGCTTCACCTAGCTGTGAAGTTCTTGCATTGCTTCAGCAAATTTTTCAGTGCTCGCGCTGCTAGTCGCACCCTGTTCTGACTCCCTGAGCTCAGAAACTCCCCTCGGTTGTGTCCCATATAAAATCTGGAATGGACTTTTTCCTATGCTCCGATTTACCGAATCGTTGTACGCGAACTCTGTCTGTGGTAATATCTGGTCCCAACTGCTGTGGTGCTCTGTGACCAAGCTTCTCAATAGATCCCCCAGACTTCTGTTCACCACTTTCGTCTGCCCATCCGTCTACGGATGGTAAGCTGAAATAAAAGCCAAATTAGTTCCCAGCTTCTTCCATAGCATCCTCCAAAAATGACCTATGAACTTTGTATCCCTGTCCGAGACTATGCTTCTCGGCAATCCATGCAGTCTAACAATCTCTTTGAAAAACAAGTTCGCGATGTGTGTAGCATCGCTGGTCTTATGACACAGGATAAAATGTGCCATCTTAGAAAACCTGTCCACCACCACAAAGATGGATCAACCCCTCTCTGCGTTCTCGGAAAACCCAATACAAAATCCATGCTGATTGCCTCCCATGGCCTCTCGGGTATGGGCAGTGGCTGATAAAACCCTGCATTCTGCTTTCGGCCCTTCGCATGTTGACAAATCCTGCATCGTTCAACAAATATTTTAACATCTACTCGCATGCCCGGCCAAAAATATGATTCTCTCAGCTTTGCGAACATTTTGTCATGTCCAAAATGACCTGCTTATCCTCCACTATGCTTCTCCTTCACCAAATTCTCCCTCATGGAGCAATTCAGAATACACAGTTGATTGCCTCTGAACAACAATCCCTCCTGGATCATGTAGTCAATCCACGGGCTTCGATCTCTGAGAACTGGATTCTCAACTGCCTCGTATGCCTCCCCGAAGTCTGCATCTCCTGCATACATGTCCTTCAGATTTTCAAAACCCAATGTCTTGACTTTGAACTCCTGCAGCAACAAACATTTCCTGCTCAAAGCATCAGCCACTTTGTTAGCAGTTCCTGAAATGTGTTTGATCACAAATGTAAAATTTTGTATGTATTCTACCCATTTGGCATGCTTCTGGTTTAACTTCTCCTGTTGACTCACAAACTGCAATGCATGATTATCATTGTACAAAACAAATTCCTTGGGTATCAAGTAATGCCTCCACTTATTTAATGCCTGTATGATGGCATACAACTCTTTATTGTATGTGGAGTATTTCATCTTTGCTTCATCCAGCTTCTCGCTAAAATATGCAATAGGTCTGTCGTTCTGACTCAAGACCCCTCCTACGGCATATCCACTAGCATCACATTTCACCTGAAATGTCTTCTTGAAGTTGGGCAACACCAACACTGGTTTCTCTGTTATCTTCCACTTCAACAGATTGAAGCTCTTTTCAGCCTCGGTTGTCCAATGGAAAACCTTATGCCGCTTTTTCACTGTGTCCATCATCGCGACGCTAATTCCACTGAAATTCCTGATGAATTTTTGGTAGAAACTAGCCAATCCATGGAAACTCCTCACCTCGAAAACATTCCTCGGTGATGGCCAGTTCTTGATCACTTCCACCTTTTCAGGATCCATCTTCAATTCATTCGCCGAAATTACAAAGTCCAAATAAATAAGCTCTGTCTTCATGAAGGAACACTTCTTCATGTTGACCAACAACTTCTCCTGCTGTAATCTTCTCATCATAATAGCCAAATGCCTTAAATGCTCAGCCTTGGTCTTACTGTAAATCAATATATCATCCAGATATACGACTACAAATTTCTCGATGAATTCCCTCAGGACTTCATTCATCAACCTCATAAATGTGCTCGGCGTGTTCGTCAAGCCAAATGGCATGACCAGCCATTCGTACAAACCTTCGTTTGTCTTGAATGCTATTTTCCATTCATCTCCCTCTCTCATGTGAATCTGATGATATCCGCTCTTCAAATCTATCTTTGAAAAATAGTTTGCCCCACTCAGGCAATCCATCAGATCATCCATTCTCGACAGTGGAAATCGATACCTGATGGTGATTTTGTTGATTGCTCTGGATTCTGTACACATCCTCCAGCCTCCATCTTTCTTCGGACTTAGTACTGTCGGCACAACACACAGACTCAAGCTCTCCTTGACCAGTCCTTTGTCTAGCAGATCTTGTACCTGCCTCTTAACTTCCTCATTCTCTTGAGGTGTCAGTCTGTACGCAGCCTTGTTCGACAAACTTGCTCTGGGTATGAGGTCGATGTGATGACTCACACTTCGCATCGGTGGCAATGATCGATGTAGTTCGTCCATGATGATATCAGTGAACTCTCCCAGCAGTTCCCGAATCTCTTCCAGCAAGTCATCCACTCCTGTGCTAGTCAGGACAATTCTTGGTTTCCTGACCACAAAGAATTATGGATCTTCTTTCTTCTCCATATTTGTGAGAAGTTCCTTCCCACTCATGAGAAGTATGGTATTGCTTACTTCCGATTTCACTTCCTTATCCTTTATCGGAAGCAATTTATGGGTCACCCCATCCTTCTGCAAAGTGTATGTGTTCATTCTCCCATCATGAACCACATTTCGGTCATACTGCCATGGTCTACCCAATAATACATGACAGACATCCATGGGAATGACATCACATAGGACTTTATCCTTATATTCACCCATTTTGAATTCAACTAAACATTGTTTAGTGACACTCACCTGATGTCCCTTTTGCAGCCATGATACTTTGTATGGACTCAGGTGATTGGTCGTCTCCATCTCCAGCTTTTCCACCATCTTGGTCGAAATGAGATTGTCTGTGCTTCCGCTGTCCACTATGACCTTGTATTTCCAACCCTTGGTCTTGCATGTGGTTCTGAATAGTCGGCTCCTCTGAGCTGTGTCTTCCACCTCTTTCTCGGGTGTCAAATGGACTTTGTGCACCATTAGTGAACTCCCACTTTCGGTGTCTTCATCCTCAACATCATGCCACTGCGCCTCAGTGATGTGAGCTTCTCCTCTGTCTGGTTTCCTGTTTGGACAGTCAACGGCTTTATGCCCATCCTTTCCACATGTAAAACATGTGATAATTCCTCCTCTGCCTCTTCCCCTACCTCTGGTATGAGGGAAAGTGTTGGAATCATCATAATCTCCTTGCTGATCATTTTGTTGCCTTCTCCGTTCAACATATTGTGACCTTTGTTGTGAGGATCCACCTCTCTCCATCTTACCCTAAGTTTTCTTCCATTCCTCCTTGGGTTTCTAAGTTCTTTCTTGGGTAATTGCCTTGCCTCTGGGCTGACTTCTGCCTCGCCCTCGCTGACCTTGCTTGCGGCTCATCTTCTCCTCGGCTTTCAGATCCAATTGGTAAGCATCTTCCACCATCCTGATGGTTAGCATGCTTAACTCATCCTGAATGTCATATCTTAAACCATTCAGGTATCTCGCCACCTTCTCATCATCGCTCTCCCGATGACCTGCTCGGATATTGAGTCTATAAAACTCTTCGGTGTACTCCTTCACCCTCATCAGCTTCTGCCTCAGGTTCTGCATTCGCCTGAACAGAGTGATCTGATAATCTCTAGGGATGAATTTCACCTTCATCTTCGTGATCATCCGATCCCAGCTCTTGATTTTTTGTTTTCCCTTGGACCGTATATCTGCCTGTAGCTCGTCCCACCATAATGCTACATGTCCCTTTAACTTGGTAACAACATGCATTATCTTCTTGTTCTCTTCGATATCCTCATAATCGAAGTAGGTGTCAAGAGCTAGGATCCAGTCCAGAAACTCTTCTGCATCTAGATTCCCCTCATAGATGGGAATGTCCATTTTCATCTTCGAACTCATCCTGCCAATAGCCTTGATCAACCGTTCAGTCGACACATCCTCTGTTGTGACCTCTCCTTCATCATGTCCAGCTTCCTCTTCCACCTCGAAATCACTGAAATCTCCAGCGCCGACTCCGCGTCTCTGCGCTGTCTCCATCTCCTCAAGCCTTGCTCGGAGATCTCTCATCTGGCACTCTATTTCTGGGTTTCCTGTCGGCCTACCCTTTCTTCGCACATCCCTGTCTTCTTGATCAGGTGATTACCTTTCTCTTCTCGGTGGCATGATGTCTTCTCTGTCTCTGCTATAGAAAGAAAAGATACACCCACTCTGATACCACTCTGACACAAGTCGTGTGTATCAGAGTGATTTCCTTTCCTCTTTCACCTCTCTTGCCTGAAATATACAGACAAGATTTCCCGCTCTGATACCACTCTGACGCAAGTCGTGTGTATCAGAGTGATTTCCTTTCCTCCTTCACCTCTCTCGCCTGAAATATATAGACAAGATTTCCCGCTCTGATACCACTCTGATGCAAGTCTTCCCCACTCCTCGGAGAATGATCGCTCTCACCAGGACCTTCTTCGTATCAGGCCCGAAGAGCTGTGTCACTCTTCAAATCCTGTATCGGGACCTTCTATCACCCACAGGACACTCTATTGATCTCCCGGCAGTTTTCTCAGGAAATCAGGTTTCGCGATATCACGAAACTTGTGGGCACATTCACATGCTACTCAAAACCCCGAACCCCGATGGGTCAACAGTCAACACTTTTGTTTTGTCGGGGATTTCCCTATCGGGAAATCAGCACATGAAATGTCGTGATTCACTTACACTTCAAATCCACAAACCCTGAACTCTGATGTGCATGTGTGCTAATTCCTCTCCATGTCACCTCCTCTCTCCACTCTATCGGGGATCGCGGAATCACGATTTCACCGGTCGCAAATTCTTTGCATTTAGAATTCCCGAATGCCAAACCCCGAACTTCCGGGATCTCGTGCCACCTGTCCCTTGTCAATCAATGACTTCGATGTGATTAGGAAATCACCGATTGCAAGTTCAACAGTTATGAAAATCTTGCCTCCAGTAAACCCGATATGCCGAGTCCCGATAAGCCTCAATTCCTTCCTGTACCTAAGGGTTAAATCCCTCGCAGCTTCTCCCAGATCAAACGACCGACGGGATTTCACGATTCTCCTCTGTGAACTCTGGTCATTGATTCTTCTCCTTGGGGAATCCTTCGGCTCCAAAGCTCCGTTCTGTTCAAACCTTCTCCTGGGTCCTTCTCCCCGGAATCACGAAGGAACTATCCCTCCTGAGCTTGTCAACTCTGCTCCCTCAAAGACTTCACGCGCGCTTTCCTCGCTCGACCCTCAACAAATCTCGAAGTGTTGAGTATTCCAAAACCTATGCACTTCCTGCAACAACAGTCCTTATCTCTCTCTCTCTCTGCTCAGATTCACAACTGAGACTAATTCTAGCCTGTGCACACCTTGCATGGCTCTGCCAACCCAAATCAACTTCTGGGTGAACGAGAATAAGAGTTTAACTGTTGAGCCTCATCAACGCACTCTATGCGGATGAATTCGACTACACTCTATACAGGAATCTCCCGGATCAAACAGAGAAACAATTGAAACTCATTCTCTTTTCTCTCAGACTTTAGTTAAACCTATGAAATCACATGCACAGCATATTCAACAGCAAATGCATACAAGGAAACAAAACATTCATGAGCACATAAGTAACATACCCACAGAGAAACAACACTAGACATGAATTTGAATCAAAGACTCTCCTCTATTAACTCAAATCTGTACATGGGTGTTCTACACAAGTTCTCTGCTCTGCTCTCTTCTTCCTGCTCCTGTTTCTCAATGAATCATGTTACAATGTACAAAGGAGGGTGCCTATATTCCGTTTGCCCTCTCGAATTCTACAACTATCAAATCTACAATCAACTCTTATCTAACAGCATTAAATATATTAAATGTCTTCCTATCTACTAAGGATGAGATCTTATCTGCTCAAGGTCCATTTACAATATACAAAGTGTGCTTCATTAACTCTTCACATTAATGTTTGGCACAACCATATCAAGGTGTTTCAAAATTTGGTGCTGGCGCTATCCAGCTGTCTTTTCTGCTCGATGCGCTGGCTCGCTTGATGTGTTGTGGATGCTCCTGCATCGATATCTAATAACAGAATGATAAATATACAGAATAACTGAATAGGCTGTTATATAATGACGAAATTTATTGATGGCATGTATAACAACTAAAAATTCTTTTTCTGTTATTGTATAATTAAGTTCAGCTGGCTTAAGATTCTTGCTAATAAAATAAATAACGTAGGGTTTCTTGTCTTCTTCTTGTCCAAGGACAAAGCCTATGGCGATATCTGAGGCATCGGTGGAGATGTGGAATGGTGTTTTCCAATTTGGTCCTCTCAACACCGATGTTATCGAGATCATCTTCTTGAGTCTTGCAAATACCACATCACACTTGTCAGACCACTGAAACTCCACATTACTAGTCAATTCATGCAAAGGTGTTGTGGTTCTTCCAAAATTTTCCATAAATCTGCGATAGGATCCTGAAGCACCAAGAAAACTAAGTTCCTCAGTTTGTGTGCATGGTGTAAGTAGATTAAGGATTACCTTTATTTTTGTTGGATCTACTCTAATTCCATATGTAGAAATATAATTCCCTAGTACCACACCTTCCATCATCATCATGTGGCATTTTTCATGGCTTAAACATAACCTGGTAGCAATGCACAGTTCTTGTACCTTCTCCAGATTGTTCAGTGCTTGATCGAAGTCGTCGCCATGAGTAAAGTCATCCATGTAAACTTCAAGCCCTTCACTGATCAAATCACTAAATATGCTCAGGATGTCCCTTTGGAATGTGGCTAGAGCATTGCAAAGTCCAAAGGGAAATACTTTGTATGCAAAGGTACCCCAGGGGCAGGTGAATGTAGTTTTATCTTGATCTTCTGGGGCAATCTGGATCTGATTGTACCCACTAAAACTGTCTACGAAAGAAAATAATTTCTTCCTTGCCAAAGTATCCAGGACGTGATCAATGAAAGGTAATGGGAAGTGGTCCTTTTGAGTGGCTTTGTTAAGTTCCCTGTAGTCGATGCAGATTCGCCATTTCCAATTTTTTTTGGGGATGATGACTAATGGGGAGACCCACCGACTATCTGAGATAGGTTATATAAAATCTACGTCCAACAGATTTTGTAATTCTTCTTTAACAATATCCCTAAGGTGGGGATTCAATATTCTCTATGGTTGTCGGATAGGTTGGGCATCTTTGTCAATGTAAATGTGGTGTGTGCAGAGTTGCAGATCAATACCTTTCATGTCTGAATACTCCTAGGAAAAATCTTGCTAGCATTTAGAAAGGACTTGGATAAACTTTTGTTGTTGTTGCTCATCTAAATTGGCATTGATGTTCAGATAATTCCCTGGTGTGATGTCAATGGATTTGTTGTTATGAACATCGGTAGTTGGGATTTGTTGTTCCATTAAATCTTCCATCAAGTCTCCCTGTGATTCACAGTCTAGAACAATTTGGAGCATCTGGCATGTTGGATTACCCACTGATTACATCATCCTCTAGCTGGTTCTTGAGTCTGAGAGATTCTTCCAGTGTGAGAGGGGCTCGTAAATCCTTTTCTAGATATCATGGTGGTGGAAATTGTGGATATATGAAAGTCGGGCTTGGCTTGGCTGGAGGATATAAGATGAGATTTTTTGTGACACCTCCTATAGAAATTTTCATATTACCCATTCAACATCCTATGTACGCATCATTTGTTGTGAGCCATGGTCTACCCAGTATCAATGGATGCCCTTCAAGTCCACTTCTTAGGTTGATGATGAGGAAATCTGTTGGATATTCCCAAGAGTCGACTGAGATTGTTATGTCATGTAGTGTGCCGACTGGTCTAACCACTGATTGATCGACCAGTTGTAACATAATGGGGGTGGGATCGAAGGAGTCAAAACCTAGGGTGTTGCAGGTTTCCATAGTCATGATATTGATGGCCTCCCTCAAATAAACTAGTGTATTTAGAAAAGAACAACCCTAGATCTTCATATTTGACTGGTTCTTGTCTACCTAGAATTAGATCAGAAAAGGCTCCCACTACATGAACTGTTGATTATGAATTTTTAATTTTCCTAACTGGCTTCCTCCCACATAGTTCCTTGATTGTTTTTGCATATATTGGAATGTCTTGCAGAGCCTGTAGGAGTGGGACCTTGACATATAAATTCTTGATTTCCCCTACAATGTCGAAGTTAGGATAGATGACAGGTTTTGCTATCATCAATATTTTCGGGAATGGAGGGGAAGGAGTTGCATCCTTATCAAGATCCTGTGAGTTGACTGTGTTTCCCCCCTACTCGATTTCTTCCTTTATTACCACAGTTGAGGGCGTTATTGCTGGTTTTTTGTTATTTTCCTTCTCCTATTCTTGGAAAACATTATTTTCTTCAGGAGAGATTATATGCCCCGATCTCAATCGGAGTTCATTGCATCCTACCGAGTTGGTCTCCTCTTCCCCATTCTCCATAATCTGGATGAGTTGAGCTAGTCTATTATTAGGATTTGGGTGGGGTTGGGTTGGTAATTGAGGGCACAATTGTGATTGAGGGTTTTGGGGAAGTTGGAGTGGACATTGCAACATGGGTTGGGTTTGAGGGGCCATCCCCATGGGTTGATTTTTTATCCCCATGGGGCGCTGCCAATTTTCGTTCCAATTTGGTTTTTGGGTAGTTGTATTAGGCCATTGCGGGGGGTAGGGGTTGTTATTTGAGTTTTTCTAGGATGAGGTGGGGTATTGTGAGTTAGGCTAGGTGGAACTTGTAGTTGGTTGATTCTACCAGATCGTATTTGTAGGTGGTTGGTTTGGCCAAGTGGGATTTGCAGGTGGGTATTTTTGGGGCTTCCAGTTCTAATTAGTAAACGACTGGTTCTACCATGTATTACCAGAATTTTGATGCTGATTATACTATCAAGAAATGTCCTGGAGTGTATTTGGAGGGTGAGCCTACCATTGGCCACGCTGAGCCATCAAGATAATGGTTTTGTTTCCTCTTCTGCTCCTCTAAAGACAACTTTCAGTCCTGACAATGATGGTCATTGCTTCGTATCATGATCCCTTATGCAAATAGCACAAACCTGAACCACATCCAAAGGACATTCCCTTGGACCATGTTTTTTTCTGCATTTGTGGAAAAATATCGCAAAAGTTTGTTCTCCTTCTGCTTTTTTTTGTTTGGCCTGCGATACATCCAATTGTGTAGTCAAAGTGCTCAGAATATCTGTTTTAAAATTTTCTAAGAGATTACCAACTTCATCTCACGTAACACCCCCGCTAGTAATTTTGTTATTTCTGGTGAGGGAAGTTTGCATTCCTGATATGGTCCATGTACTTCCTCATGGGCACCTGATGCACAATAGAATGATGTTATCATAAGTTTCTTGATAAATGTCACCCTTCCCCATTAGATTCAATGTTTCTACCCATTCATCCTTCATACATTTAAGCAGAGTTGCTTTAATTACTTCACCTGGTAATGTACCATAGGGCGATGTCTGCAAGTTATATTGAAATCTCTCAACATATTCTTCTAATGATTTATTTTCTTTTGCAGTCATTTGAAAGATTTCATCTTTTATGTCACTGGTTCTACAATAATCCTGATATTTTATCAAGAAGGATTGTTTAATCTCATCCCATGAGTTAATAGTTCCACCTTCTAATCCCATAAACCAACGTAGAGATGCTCCCTTCAAGGTAGAGGGGAACAGTTTTAATTTTTGGGGTTCATAGGTATAATCATACCCTCTACATAGGACATCGAATTTGAATAAGAATGCATCTGAGTCTTCTGAAATCAATCCATGGAAGGTTGGCAGGTTCTGTAGGGGGATTTCTTTCATGGGAGCATTGGCGATTGGATCAACTATCGAATATTCCAATGTGGAGGTCTGGGGTCTTTTTTTATTTGGTTGCGCCATTTGATCTAAAATGTGCCAAAAATCTTCAGGAATTTCTTGATTCGGGTGTTCTGTTTGAGGTGGTTGATTATTTGCTCCTCTAGGGGATTTGATTACACTCCCTATATCTAGGATTTCAGGTATGCCTTCTTTTTTTATAGGAGATTCAGGATCAGGGGATGGTGATGGGTCTACCTTGGCAACCCTGCTAGTTTCTCCTTCTCCTTCCTCCAGATTATGAGAATTTCCCTCGTCTAAAGGGTTGAGGAGTGGAAGGTCTATGCTTTGAAATCTTTGCTTAGTCCCTTCAGTTTTTCTATGAATCTTAGCATTGGCTGCAATTGGTGAAATTTTTGCTCAAGGGATTTAGATAGGTCCTTTCCTAGGTCTGACCGAAGATTGAGATTCAACTTTTCGGATGATGTCGTCTATGAAAGTGATTCTCCCAGGGAGCACCGAGCCCTGGGCTCTGGTAGTTTTTGGTGGGCGTTTTGGTTTTTCAAGATATTTCTTCTTAGTCATACACACTTCACACAAAAATAAATTAAAAAAGAAACACCTATATGACCTCTTAAGTGTCAACTAGAGGTAAGCGTTGGCATAAACATCTTACTTATTGCCTGCGTAGGTTATTACCTTCCCTCTTCAATACCTGGTCCTCTAGAGACACAAACTATGATACCTTTGACATTCTCCCCGGCAATGACAACAAAATGTTGGGGTCTAAAGATGTCTAAAAGCAGCCTTAGTTTAACATTAATTTATCAACATAAGGATTCGTATTTTATCTCAAGAATATCATAAAAGTATATGCATATAGCTCGTAGAGGCTAAAATTGCATAGTTAAAGAAAACCTAAGTTTATCCACAATCAAGTTCCTCAAATGTTCATTAAAGATTCTGAAACTAAGATCTTACTTAAAATAATTGAAATCTAATTACTAACATGTTGCAATTGAAAAGGAACTAAGTAATATGTTGAATTCATATAACTAAAAAGAAGTAATTGAATCTAAATAAAGACTTGTAGAATTAACTATTATGACGCAGACCCTATCGTCCCTCAGACCGAGATCCGCTCAAAGGATCGTTCTTTCTCTCTCTCAAGCTGAATTGACTCTCTCGATTCCCTGCTAGAATCACAAATTATTGATCCACAGGTTCTTTTCGCAGCTCGCAATCTCGCGAGTTCACGAGTCGTGACTCTCGATTCTTCCTCTCCAATCTCGCGATACCCAAGATCACGAAATGGTTTTGGCTCCTTTCTGTCAGTGCCTCCCTTGCACGAATGCTGGCTAGGATTAACTACTAGCCCCTCTTGCTACTCGCTCCTTCGTGAGTTCGTGGGTTGAACTCTCGTGCCTTCCTGTTGCGATCTCCCAAGACGCGGTAAGTCAATGTCATGTTGACTCCTCCCTTGACGCTTTTCGCTTTTCACAACTTTGCGGGTTGAAGCATCGAACCCTCACTCTCTTGTCCCATGAATCTTCGAGACACGAGAAGTCAACGGGGTGTTGACTCCTTCCAATAGGTGACATGTGTCCGCCTGTCTATCGCGCGGGCCCTACCTTGAGGTTCTGCCACTCATCCACACTCGTGCCTCGGCTCTCAGCACTTCGTAACTTTTGGTGTCGAGAACAACTCCTTTCAACCTTCGAACCCCCGAATGTGTGAAATGCGATGGGGTTCCTGATCCAATGGTCCTCTCGCTCTCTGTATCCAATGGCTGTCCTCGCTCTTTGCGATTTAGTGACTTCGTGACTTGGAGCACCCAATCTTTGGGCTCTCACCCTGTGAACCTCCGAGTTCACAAGATCCCTAGATCTCTGCCACCTGTCCTCTCTAGATGGATGGTCCTGATCCTTTTGTGACTTTGCTATTCGCGAAGTCGAAGGACTTCTTTCTTTGAACCTTGATGTCTGAATCCCCGATAGAGAGGATCTCGTGACGCATGTCCTTCTTCCGATCGAACAAATTAGATTCTTTCACTATTTTGAGACTTTGGATTTCAAATGCCGGGACTTTCATCCTCTGGACTCCTGAACTCTCTAATGCCGATATCTCGATATGAACTCCTTCTTGGGACTTTGCTTCTGCTGCTCTTCGCATGAGGTTTTAAACCTCGTGCAACTCTCGACAGATCCAATAACTGTCGGGTTCTTTGCTCAAGATCTAATGGCTCAGATCATCTCTCCTGTGCACTCTTCCTGTACTACCTCCTGGAATCGAAATCCTTCAATGGTCCAAATCTCCTCGACTGATCTGACGACTACTATTACTCCTGCTGAGTCTTGGCGCTTTTCTCCCAGATTGGAAGAATTTTGAATGCTCAGAGGCCTTGAACTTTGTTCAACTTTATCTATGAACTCTATAACATTGAGTCTCGCCTGCGTGTACAAGAACGTTGTTCCTCCCGAGCTTTGCTCCCAAATCCTTGAAGGATTCTGCGACTTCTGCACTCCTTGCAGAGTCTTTGCACACAAAGTGCTATCTCTTCTAAGCTTCTCAAATACTCAGGCCCCTAAGGGATTTTATCCTTTTTCCCTTTCTCCTGTATATGGAGAAATATGATGCCCTCCTGGCACTCTGTCTGCTCAAGCAACCTATTGTTGAGTCTTTCAGGGTGTTCAACAACCCTGCGAAGATCCTCCAGTGAACTCTTCCTCTGTTTTCCCAAAATCAAAGAGTTATTTTCCTCTATATGCCTATCTGCACACTGTCTCAATGACCTCCTGGCAGAGTTATATAGAACTCACAATAGAGCTTCTTCCTTCTTTTACACTCATAGCAGATTTCTTCCTCTATGCACTCCTTACACCGGCTCAATGCCCACCTGGCAGAGCTTTACAAAACTCCTCAGAGATTCTGTCTTCTTTTGAACTCACAATAGAGTCCCTTTGTGCACTCCCTTGCACCTGTTCAATGCCCGCCTGGTAGAGATTTTACAGAACTCCTCACAGATCCTGTCTGCAACTGTGTTCTCCACAGTCTTGCCTCCTGAGGTGTTCAACAACCTCAAAGGTCTTCCTCCGAGTTAATGACTTTAGTTTCTGTGCCCACTTGGCACGTCTTTGTATGACTCTACAGAGTTCAGAAGTGAATCTATGCACTGGTATCCAGAGACCGTAGTACTATGTCACACCCTCCTGGCATGAAACCACAAAGAACCTCTCAAGCCTGAAAATCAAACAACTCCCTTCAAATGTCTAGCATACATCTACAGCATAAATAACACACAAAGACATTCACATAACATAGAAAATATGTAGGAAAAACTGCTCTGGTTTATATTAATCAAGATGTCTCTTTACAAAGGTGTTCTGAGTGCGGACTATAACAAGGTCTTGGCTCCTTCTCTTCTACTCTCTACTCGCAGATTCTCTACCTTGAGATACAATTAAAA
>JASDQU010790059.1:132027-149602 GCA_032191745.1 Picea mariana | reverse complement strand
AACTCACTTAGTTATGAATGAAATAATAGATTAATATTTATTGTCTAATTTATTTAAGGGAAAAGTAAATTAGACACATATTTCCTGTTGACTTTTCAACACTCATGTTGCCACATGTCCCTGCTGATGTCATCATGATGTCATGCTGACATCACTTCCACATCATGTTGACCTCAATAGTACGACCTCTTGACTGTTGACTTTGACTAGTTGACTTTTTTGTCTATTTGGGAAATCCATTAGAACACGATAACTTCCGCATACGGTGTCCATTTTCAGAATATATGTGTGTGTGTGTGTGTGTGTGTGTGTGTGTGGTTGGAATCAACCCGACAGGCCCGATGCAATGGCATTGGTTTCGTTCGATTACGAGAACTTTGATTTGTAGGCCTTCCTAGATCCATTTTGTATCCTCCCTCCCCACTAATAATTTTTGGTCCTCCAAAAAGATATTAACCAGTCATCAAGTGCAATATAGGCCACCCAACTTGTCTTTTGTCTTTAAACTCTGTCCTGTGCACCTCTCGCATCATAATCAATTGAAAGACAACCATGACAACTAAAAGCATATTGCTAGCCACTTGAACTCATTCACATCTTACTTAAGCTACTACCATCCATGTTGAAAATATTAGGAGCGATAACATCATAAATATAACTAAAACTGAACCAATATGTTTGATGTGCTTGCACGACATTAACTTATCTTGAAGAAAAGTATGATTGAACTTCCATCCTACAACCATCTCATGTTTATACTTAAGATAAATTGCTTTAGTTGGCACAATTATAGGTGTGTTTCTTGCATAAGTTGCCTTCCTTAATTGCTCCATTGTTTGAAAAGTTTGATTTTCTTTTAAGTGATGAGCATGTACAACATATTCATTACCTGTATAATATTGCTTTGCGATCATATAAATAAGGGATTCGTAAGACCATTCCACATTCATTTAGTGGCACCAAATCACATGTTACCTCATCCACAAACTTTGATGAAATTGCAAACCTTAAAGTGCATTGCTTTGTTATGTGCAATATACGATTATTGTTTATGCATTTAAGTGAGTAAGGTTTATGATGCATCTTAGTGTTTAATCCAAATTTATTAACCACTTCTTCTGAAAATAAGTTAGATTGAGATCCACTATCTATCAAGGTATTTATCTTAGTATTTTTCATTATGACCCTTAGATGAAACAACTTACTTCTTGAATAAAAGCCATCACCAATTTTACCTGTCAAACCAACTTCTGTGATTTTAGTCTCATCACTTGAATCATACCCCAAGTTCATTGGTCATGTTGTTGTTGCAATTGTTTTCCTCCCTTTCCTTTCTTTGAACCACTTTGGTCTCTTCTCTGGGTGCAATTTCCAACAATGGTCATCAACATTCCCTTCTTTCTTGCAATGCTTGCAAGAGAGCTTCCCTTCCTTCATTGTTGTTGAGTTTGCTTTCTTTCCATTCCCCTTTATTTTGTCTTCTTTCCTTGAAGATGATTCCCCCGATACACCAACTCTTGCTTTCCCTACTTCAATATGTGTTTCTTGAACATAAACCTCATCAACATTAGTAGGTCCAAACATAAATACAGTGTTACGAATATGTGCAGGTAAGCCTCCTGTATACTTCATAAGAGTTTCTTGTGTATGTAATGGAATATTTAACATTAATGCCATCTTATGAAATTCATCTTTGTATTATTTCATTGTTTTTCCTTTTCTTAGTTTAATACTTTTCCATTCAATTAAATCCTTTTCCTTATAACCCAAAGAATAAAACTGCTTTCTAAGTGCAAAAAAAAAATCTTGCCATGAAGGAAATACATTACAAACTTGCTGAGTAGCATTGTGCAACTTTCTCTGCCACCAGATGAGTGTTGTGCCTGAAAGATGAAGAGATGCCAATTTTATTTGGGTTGCCTCATCTTTGATTTGTTGCACACTGCAATAAACTTCCTTCTGTCTGACCCAATTATCAAGCCTGTCAACATTGACTTCACCATCATACATGGGAAATTTGAATTTTACATCAAGCTTAAGTAATGGAAAATCATGCTTATGTGTATGGGAATGTTTTCTTGCTGTATAAGTTGAATTTGTACTTGAAGAAGAATAAGATGGAGATGAAGGAGGTGAAGGAGGAGGTTTAGGAGGATCCTGTCCTTCTTCACTTTTGTCTTGTTTTGACGATTCCCCTTGAAAAGGTCTTTTCCATTTCAAGTAATCATCATATAAGATCTTTACCATCTCTGACATGGAAAATAAAGTGTTTTTCAAATCTATCTCATTCTGAGACATTCCTTCTTCAGATTCCATATTATCACTTTGATATGCCCTCTTTCTCGATCCAATCTCAGGATCTCCTTCTACAAGATCGCCTTCACCATGACTTAGCTTTTCCCTGGTAATCATGCAAAATCAAACAACCAACCTTTAAATTTTAATCTTCTCTGATACCCCTTGATCCAAAAATGATCTTTAATAGACTTGGTTGAGTTTTTAGCATGTGTTAAATTACCACTTAGGAATTAAGAAAATAAGAAGATCTTAATGAAAAAATATTGCAATCGTCATAAAGAATGTAGAAAATGAAAGTAAACATAAGGAACAACAAACCATAATAGCAATCTTGATAACGCAGTTCAGCAAGGTTGCCTATGTCTCTGGGACTTTGTTTTAGTGGGGGAGGATTTCTTATTAATCTTCAATGATGAAAAATTACATCAAAAGTATCTTAAATAGATTACAAACTGGTATGGTTGTGCTCTTCTTGACCTGAAAAATCCAACACAATTGACGTAACTAAAAAAGGTTGAGCGTAGCTCCCGGAAATGGCCTCCAAATTTTTCTTTATCAATGGCTTCCCTGCATAAAAATGGCTTAGGATTTACAATTCCTCATCATTCTGCTTCTTCTGAACCTCTAAAGGTTACCAATAACTTATGATTTTTATAGGTTTTGAGATGAGAATCAAATGCCAAATTTTCCCCAAGATCTGGCCTCAAAAGGGGCTCCAGATCCTCAATAATGGGAAAAATTCCCATTAACACAGGCTAAAACCAACATTAAAATCATTCAAAAATATTAATATATAGTAAAAAAACCACATTGGGAAAATATCTGCACCAACACCCTAAGAATCTAGGCTCTAGGTCACATGGGAGCTACCATATGGCCTCGGGATGGACGCTAACTTTTAAGCCCAGGTCTTAAGCTGTTGCACTGGTCTTATGCATGGCCAAGTGTTGCGCCCCCCATGCCCTAAGCCTTTGGTGTTGACTCTTGGACTATGGCCCCTGGTCAGTCGGGCTAGCCCCCACCGATTGGGGCTTATCCCCAAACCACAACACAACAAAATGAGGTTTTCTTGGGTGGTTGTTAAATCCCATGGTGTATCCCTAACAATTAGAAAATTTGGTGGGGTCGTTAGCATTATCAAAGGTCTTGAGCTCGAATCCCACAGAGGAAAAAAAAAATTTGAATTGGCCCACATTGGCCAAATCTAGGGTGCCATGTGGTACCCTATGATTGGGACATGTCTGACCCTATGATTGGACCATATAGTCTAGTCACCAACACAATCAGCTTCCCAATGGACCGCCACATCAACCTACCAGCTCATCATCCCAGTTAGCATCGTATGACACGTGTCAAGCTTGGAGCTTGCCACCTAGCACCACATCACTCTGTCCTACTGTACAGTCAATTGCTCGATCAACGCCATGTCACTGCCACTTGTCATCCGTACTTCCATGTGTCAGACTATCATTGGGCCACGTCAACATTCATATAGTCAGGTGTCACGTCTATCCATCCACATCTCACCTTTGTACAATGCCACACGTCACTTTTTTACTGGTCCAAATCACACCTGAAAATAAAAAAAATGAGTGACGCATGTCACCTCCACGTACTGCCATGTGTACTTGCTAACATCATTATGATTTCATGTTGATTTCACTTCCATGTCATGCTGATGTATTGTTGATGTCAGCAATACAACCCGTTGACTGTTGACTTTGACCAGTTGACTTTTTTTCCTGATTGGGAAATCGATCAAAATGCGATAACTTTCGCATACGGTGTCTATTTTTGGAATATATATATATATATATATATATATATAACCAGAATCGATGCGACGATCCCGATGCAATGGCACTGGTTTCATCCGATTTCGAGAACTTTGATTTTTAGGTTGTCTTGGATCCATTTTGGATCAGATTTTGAACCTGAAAAATGTTCGACCTCTGTAGACCTTGCGTTGGCACTGTGCACACCTTGCACTGTGACTTACTAGAAGAGAATCAATTGAAACTTAAACAGAATAAAAAATTCATTTGAAGAACATATAAGTATACACATACATACAACAAGGGAACAATACAATATCTATTTGATTTTACAAAGAACAAAAAAAGGTTACAATATTCTCTCCATGATGGTTTTTAGAGTTTTTTTATTTCTCTTGATTTTCCCTTCAACAAAAACTTACTTACAACATAGATTACATTGATTTATACATGAATTGGATTCTCGAGCCTTCCCTCCAAATCGATCTAGAGCTTTCACATCTTAATAAAAGAATTCTTGCCACTAAGATTATTACAGTAAATGCACATTTATAATTTAGATATGTGTTGATGCTCAAAATATGTACAATCCTACAGTCATTAAGACAATTACAACATTTTGGAGTACATGCAATGGCTCTAGTCTTTTAGATCTCAGGGGATATTTAATTACAAAGGTCTCAAAATTTACATGTTGTGTCTTCCTTGGAATCCAAACCAGTTAAATGTGCATTGCACTATATGTTGAGTTACCTTCCACCACGCCTCATTAAATGGTCACAATGATACTCCTGCATCAATCAGATGGGGGATTTTTTGGTATAATCCTTTGAAAATCAGATGGTTTTCAATTGTTTCAAATGTACTTGAAAAAACAAATTTACAAGGGTTTCACTATTGTAGAAAATAGTACATCGGTAGGGATGTTTTTTTGTATAGAAATTCTTCACAAAGCATAAATTTGATTTCCAAGGAATAATCCATTTAGATGGGATTTTGTTCTCTCGATAGAATTCCTTGAAAAATCAGATGGGTGTTCGTTATTTTGCATATTAATCCTTTATATACGTGATTGGTAGCTACAATGTAAATGTTGAGCCCATAAAACATTTTAGTCGGTGTCCATCGAATTTAAAAGTAATTCATGGAAAGTCATATGGATTTCCCTAGGTTTCGTTTCTGTTTTATTTGCACATGCATCATTGGATTATCGATTCATTTGTTTTTTTGTTTGGGAGCTTGGATTGATGAGCTTTGTTGGCTAATATGTTTTTTTCTTTTTTTTTTTCGTTTTCTCTGCAGGTGAGGAGTCATTCTTGCAGGTGGCTGGAACCAGGGAAAGTCTCTCTATCCCAGAGTATCCTCTCTCCTTAAAGGTTCTTCTTGGTAGAATTTTTAGGTTTTTTGGGTCATGTTTTTTTTGTTTCAGGGTTGCGAATGAAGGGTGCCAAGGTTTCAATTAAATCCTTTAGGGTTTGTTTGATTTTATCTCTTTACTCTTCTACCTAATATTCTCCTACTCTGATCCTATTTGACCCAGGTTCAAGCTTAGTAAGATCCCAAAAACATCCATCCAAAACTATCGGCCCCTCTAGTATACCAGAAGGAAACGCAACACACAGAGTGCACTACACAATCTCACCTAAGATATCTCTATGGGTGGCTACAATACTCAGGTGTTTGCAACTAGGGAATGAGTGGAGATATACAGTTGTACTTTGTAATCTTCAGTCTAGAATAAGATTATAGCATTGATTCCATTCATGCACGTGAAATACCAAATATAACTAGTTAATTTATTTATTTAACATTCACAACTTAAAAACAATAAAGACATACATTCATTCACATAACACAGGTGTTATCATGGTTCACCCCCTCATGGGCTACGTCCACAAGGATTTAGATCTTAGGCTCTTTATTATGGTTCAAGAATATGTCACGTCACACACTTTTACAATCTTAGATCTCACTCTCCTCAACAGGCTGCTCGATCACTATGAGGATGACTAGATCATACCAGGCTCCTCAGTTTGTGATCTAACCCTTGGGATCGAGTCTCTCCTAGCTTCCCTATCTCACTGTCTTACTGAATTGTACAATTCTTACAGCTTTCTCCTCCTCGGTCAACTCTCCTTCCATCCCATCTTCCTCTAAGTACTACCTATTTATATGCTTGTCTCATCAGCCATTAAAATACATTACAAAAACCCTAACCCTAGTGTCATTAGGTCTTCCATGCACATGCACCTTTCCTTCTTCGATTACATGTGCTAGTTTTCCTTCCAACTATCCTTTCCTCCTTACATTATTCTCTTCCAAAAATAGCCTTTTCTCCTGACTAGGCCTGCATCCAACAAGCCCCCAACATTGACATGTGGCTCATCATGAGCCACATATACGTTTTTCACTTCTTTGACAGCTCATGTGAGAGTCTAGAACTTCTCTGTGAGTTCCCTTACTTGTGTGTGAGCCTGTGCAGTCTTTTCTCTAAGTGCATCCAATACTTGCACTGTAACCTCCTCGTTGATCATTTCTGTGCACTCTTCCTGAATTTGTGCCATGTTCTTCTTTTCCTCCTCTACCTTCACAATGACCTCCACTACTCGCTCTTGGAGAGGCTCCATTTGAGCTTGTCGATACTTCTTTTGTGTCTACACAACTATGAGTTATGCTTGAATCTTTTTCATATCCTGTACTCCTTTGAGGTGCTCAGTGATTGACATCATATTTTTCCTCTTCTTGAGGTCTTGGATAGTTGTGCTTATATTATCCTCTTCATGGTTCCACTACTAGACCTGTTGATCCTACTCCAGCTTTGTCCATAGCTTTGTTTCTCTATCGAACAAGTTGGTAGATGCACGGAATCATCATTCCATTTCCTCCATTTTCCCTATTTCTTCCTTCTTCCTCTACTCCTTTACCTCCGGGGGAGTGGTAGGGATGATTTTTTCCCAAAGTTTCTTGATCTCCTGCTTGTCTTGATCGATTGTTTACACAATCTGATCAATCTTTTGCATTGTTGTGAGCTCTGTTGTTTTCTCTCTCTTTGGAATTATATCATAGGCTAAATCTAATCCCTTCTCGAGCCCATCCACATGATCCTTTTCATCCTTAGTCTTGAGCTTAACCTGCTTGAGCACCGACTCCAATGCTTCTCTATTGTCCTTCGTCTGTCGCAATTATGTTGTGTCAGTGCATGCACGTGACTGTACCTCCTACGCAACATTGACTTGTAGTTTATAAAATGCCTTGGTTGGTATTCTCTCCATTACCAAATGTATTTTTTCCATATCTTTCAAGGGTTTATGACCCACAATTTCATCCATGCGCAACATGTTGGGTGTATAATGAAAAGTTGAGCTTGGTTGTGCTATCATTTGGATTGTATCCTGCTCTCTCAGTGCAGCCTTGGCTCCTGCCTGTGATGCTATAGGGATTGACTCTATTCCTCTTCCTATACTTTGCATTTCACTTACCTTCTCTAAGAGATGCCTCAAGTCGACCAACTCTTCCTAGATCCTGTCCCTTTGGCATTTAGCTTCGCCAAAATCCTCCATTGTTTGGTCCTGGACCATTTCAGCCACGAGGTCTGCCTCGTCCTAATTGATTTGTATATGCTGGTGACATTTTGTGCAACTTGGATTTCTTGCGCACACCCCCCATGTGTATGATCGGCCTCTTGGGATGGCCTTTCTTTTGCTGAGTAGAACTTGAAGTGGTCCCCTATGCTATCTAAGTCTCATTTTTATGTTCCTAAGACGCCTAGGTGTTGTTGTTCTTCCCTGCCTGGGTGGCTTTCTTGGAAGCACCTTCTTTCTTCTATTGCATCGGATTCTGTCCTAGATTTGGATTATTGAGTGCCATTTTTTCTCTTGTAGGTGTCTGTTCTTTCCCTGCATCTTCTTCCTTGTTCATGGACATCTCTTAATTCAGGAGTGGAACTCTCTAGTCATCCTACCAATCCTTGATAACCATCTCTGTGTCCTCTTCCTTGACGCAGTACCATAGTTGTAAACATTCCTTCTTGATATCCTTTTGTTCTTGGATCCATACCGCATGCTTGGTTACCTTGAATTTGGCTATTCCCTGATATTGCACAACCACCTATGGTGTAACCCACCAAGTGTTGGAAATGCTTTCCTGCAGGTTGTTGTAATACCCTGTGAACATGCCTATCTTGTCACTTTTGATTGTGGGGTCTGAAGTGCACCCTAATGATAAGTATCATGTTGCATGACAATGAGTGGAATCTCAAAAGATTATGTATATTTAGGCTCCCTCCATCTGACCAAAATAATCAGGATGAGTAGCCAGGAATAGTGAAAATTTGTCCCCAGGTCCTATGTGTCCTTGCAGTCTTCAAGGAATAGATTTAAAAAGTATAGGACCCAACTAAGTATGGTTCCCTCCAGACACTCTGATACAGCTGTGATGAACCCGATAGGGACTTCCTCCTTGCGACACTTCCTAAGAAATTTGAACTCCATGAGTTTTGTGGCCATCCTGATCGCTGCATCACTGATGCATTTAATTATGATTAAATGAGACCCTCTTTTTGTGCCATATGTCTTCTTCATTTCCTCAACCAATGCCTTCTCCTTTATTTTTTCATTGAGGAACTATGCAGGGATCTCCCCCCCAGATGTCATCCCTGTAACATATGCAATGATATCTACGTCTATCGAGACAGACTCCTCCACCCATAGGTATCCTCTGTGGGTAAATGACATCAGATACCTGACGTAGTTGTTTACATCCCAACCCATTCCAAAGTCCAGGATCTCCAACTGGATTATAATCTCGGTGTTGGCCATTCTGGATGCCCACTATTTTGGTTGGTTAATTGGTTCGCCGAAGGATCCTATATCCACGGTATCTAAGAAAATTTTCTTTGCAAACTTCAGAAACTTTTCTATGTCGGCCACATCATGATCTGAGTACCGTAGTTTTTCCAAACAGCCTAATAGGTTAGCCATGACACACACCCCCTCCATAATTCATGGTAATACTATGGTTGTTACAGCCTACCTGTGCAGTGATCTTGCTACTGGCTACTTGCCCTTCCACTGTGATGGTTGAATCGAGGTTCCAACATCGATTTTTCTTTCCCCTATGTACCCCCCTGGTCGACTGATGACATCTTCTACCATGCCCTCCTATTGTTGCTTCAACGCTACTATGTGTGACCTTTCTGGCGAAACTGCTTCTATCTGGTTAGTGTCGTACCATTAACCCTCGAGGATTCCTCAGTTTTTTCAGAGCATGAAGTATTTCCTGCATCTTGGGCCTACTAGTTTTGTCCTACTTCTGACATATCGATATCTATTCCCACTTTTGTTGTCTGTTGGGTTTCCTCAACCACTGGTGTGGGGCTTGTTGGTTCCATATTGGGTGATGGGATTTCGTCCAAGTTAACAAATTTAGTAGGTCATGGTGGTTCTTGTTTGCTTCCCTGTGGCTGTTTTGGTGCTCTGAGGTTGCTTCAAGGTCCTTTGCATGCCTGGGTCAATGCTCCTAGTTTGGGTGGTGCCATGGTGGTAAAAATGGTCTCTGTCGAGCTTAATTCACTCAGTAACTCTTGAAAACTTTCTCTCTTCTCTTTATACTCTATCGCTCTATTCTTTTTTGAATTTCACAATAACCTTTTTGATCCCCACATGCTTGCTTTATATAGGACTCGTGTGAAACTTCTCGGAGATGTTACCCAATTTGTGTTTTAAATGAAATAGTGCTTCTTGCGTACTTTCCATTGAATTCCCTTGACGTCTCCAGTTGGCATGATTAATGTGGTGCCTCGTCAATCGTTCTTGGTATTCAATTTTGATAGCCGCCATCAGTTGGTGCTTATTTTCCGTACCCCCCATTTCCGATGTTTTCGCCTTTTAGTGAATGTTGATCCTTTCTCTGTCACACTAATGTTTCTGAGTGCATGTGAGCATTATATTTCCGGCATGCTACCGCTCTTTTAGATGGTTTCTATCTTTTGATGTTTGGTGCGATAGCCCTTCTGTTGCAGTGCACAATCCTTTGTTTTTTTTTTTTTAAGTGCTAGAAGGTCAAATATCCTTATACAGCTTCATTTGACTCCCATTGATCATTCCTCTGAGTTATGTTCCTGACAAATCCTTCAACTGTACAACTCCCCCATATGTGATAGTCTTTACTTCATATGGTCCCAACCAATGCATTCTGAGTTTTCCTAGGTGTTGAAGAGATTTACTATCGTATAGCAAGACTAGGTATCCTTCCTTGAATTTTTTCCTCTTGATATGTCTGTCATGCCAAGCTTTGTCCCTTTCTTTCTATACTTCTTGGTGAAACCTTGCTAGAATCCTAACTTCTTCCATGATCATCAATTGACTTAACCTTTCTTGTACTGTGCCTTTCTGTGTCATGTTTGTAATTGCTGTGATGCACAGACTATGTACCAAAAATTCTAATGGAACCACTACTTCTTGTCCATAAACCAACCTGAATGGTGTCTGACCTGTCAATTGTTTACATGTGGTCTTGTATTCCCATAGTACTGCTAGTATCTTCAAGTCCCAATCACCCCTATTAACATTGCTGATCTTTGTCAGTGCATTTTTGAGGATGTGATTAAAGGCTTCCACTGTTCCATCTTCTTGAGGATGATATGGTGTACTCTTTTGATGATAAAATTCAAACTCCTCAGTCATTACCTTAATAGTGTTGTTAATAAGTGAGTGCCTTAGTCACTCGTCAAAATCCTTGGGCATCCAAATCTAGTCATCACATGCTCAAACAAGAAATGTGTTATTGTTTCTGCATTGTAATATTTTACTGTTGTTGATTCTTTCCATCCTGTCAAGTATTCTATCGTAGTAATAATGTACCTTGATCAGATCTTTTTGTTGATCGGTTAATTGGTCCCACAAAATCTATTTCCAATTTTTCAAATACTTATAAGGTTACTTGTGGTCTCAGGGGCATCTCAACCCACCTATTCGATTTTCCAACCCTATGGCATACATCACATCTCTGGTAGTATTCCTTTGAGTCCCTCTGAACAGTCAGACACCATAGTCATGCATACAATACCTTTTGCGTGGTAGCTTTACCTGCATAATGTCCTCCTACTATTTCCTCATGGGATTCTACTAAAATCCTAGTTCTTTCATGTTCTAATACCCATCTTTGCAAGATTTTTTCTGCACCCATCTTATATAAGTGTTCTACAATCAATTGATACTCGACAACCCCGACTACAAGATTTTTCTTCTACGCAGTGTTGAATTCTTGTGGTGTAATTCTTGTGCTCAAGAATTGAATGATATCCGCAAAATATTCATTAGCTACTTGGACTGAAAATAATTATGCATTGGGAAAATTGTCCTCTAGATTTGTAGGTTCCTCTCCATTGGTGATCCTTGACAGTTGATCAGGTCATGCATTCAACTTCTCTAGTTTGAATATCACTTCGAAGTCAAATTCTTGAAACAACAATAACCATCGACAAATTCTCCCCCCCCAACACTGGATTTTTGATGATCTATTTGAGAGATGAATGGTCTGTAAACATCTTAAAATGTTTTCCAAATAAGTGATGTCTAAACTTCGGAAGCTCGTAAACCATAGTGATCCTTCTCTTTTTGTGGTATTGTAATTCTACTCCACCTATGACCGTTTTTTGCTAGAAAATGTTATAGGATGGTCCAATTCTCCTACTCCTGCCTGTGCTAGAATAGCTCCAAGTTTTATGGCCGATGCATCTACATGCATGTGGAATGTATTTTCCCAATATGGGAATACTAGTATTGGTGTGATTACCATCCTCTCTTTCAGTGTGTCCAATCATCACTGGCAGTCTTCATTCCACTGAAACTTGGTGTATTTCCTTAACAATTTCTCCATTGGTGTAGTGATTTACACATACCCTTTTATAAATTTCCTGTAGTATCCTGTGTGTCCCAATTTTTCTCTTAACTGACATATTGATTTTTGTGGTGGTAGATTAACAATTACTGCAATCTTGGCAAGATCTACTAGAAAGCCTTGTTTGCATACTATATGGCCCAATAGTATCCCAAAGGGTTTTTCGAAGATGCATTTCTTGATGTTTAACGATATATGACATTGTCTGCATATTTATAATATCAGCCTCAATACCTCTACATGGTATTTCAATAGACTATAGCCTGTCCAATCATCCAGATATACCTCTAGAAACGGGCGGATGAATTATTTGAATGCGACTATGACTACTTTGGAAAATATTGTTGGTGCATTCTTCATTCCAAACGAAATTATTGTGTACTGGTAGCATCCCCATTATGTGAAAAAAGTGGTCTTGTACCTATCTTCTGGAGCTATCTTGATATGATGGTAGCTTGAGAATCTATCAGTGAATGAGTAAACTTCCTGTCCTCCTACATTCTCCAACACCTCATCTGTGAAAGGAGTGGGGAATGGGTCGTGTAGGCATGCATCATTCAACTTCCTCAAGTCAACAAATATCCTTATCCCTCCCTATTGTTTCTTTTGAACTACCATAGGGATTACCCATTCAGATTCCTCCACAGGTTCTATGATTCCAACCTCCAACATTCTATCAATTTCATCTTTGACTTTTTTCTTATGGATCAGATTTAGTCTATATGGTCTCTGTTTGATTCGTATTGCCTCATATCTGAGAGGTATATTCATTTCCCCTAGATCTCCTTATATTCTTCTCATTTCTATGAACATTGTTGGGAACAGGTCGTTTTACTCTCGCAATAACTCTGTTGTGGTTTCCACTATTTTCTCATCCTAGTAATCTCCAATGCTAGCCATTTTGGGATTCTCAACTGTCCCAATGTTGAATTTATTCACCTTGATCGGCACAACAAATACTTTTGATTCTATAGGTGGACCTTCCACTTCCCCAATATGAATGTTTCATGGATCATCTTCATCTAGTGCTTCTTCCTACACTTGGTAGCATGGCAATAGTTGTTTTACTGTATGTCTGTTCTGTTGTTGGTCTTTTGTCATGAATTCAACTTCTGGCTCTTTAATGAATATCACCCCTTTGATTCATTTAAGTGTTGAATTTTTGTTGGAGTTCTCATGTTCAAATGAGAAATCGATTTTAAAATTCCGTTGTAATACTGTCTAGTTTGTATTTCCTACGCGCAATTCCTGGTATGTATACTAGTTTGTTGGGATCCCTTCTAATGTGTGAACAAAATGATGAGGCCATTCCACTAGTGGTGTCATCCTCCATAGTGTGATGCACTTATCCAAGTATTATGTTGGAGCCCCCTGTCTATCATATTTCTGCAGTTGGTTTCTTCCCTGTTCTACACCAAACCTGATGTGTAGTAACAACTTACATTGGTACCAGTCCTTGATTGTTCCTTTGTGTGCACCCCACCATTTTTCAAGTGTTTCCTTGAGTGCTATATCTAGGGCTAAGAGCCTATAATTCTATACCAATTCATCTTTGTATCGTGTTAATAAAACTTCTAAGTCATTCACCCCATGGAAGTTGGGAGGTTCTCTTATCTCCGTACCTACCCATCTTACTGTGTCGTCTATTCTTGCGCATATTCTTATGGAGACTTCGTGTAACCTCTGCTGCTAATTTTCTAATCCTGTATCTGAGTCTGACACACATGAGGTGATGCTTCTCAAACTAAGTACCCTATCCACAATTGGGTTCACATAATCTTCTTCTCGGATGGTTGTTATGTACAACTGGTTAATTTCCTCCAGGTCCAAGCAAGTAGGTTCCACAAACCTTTCCCCTTCTATTCATCATTTTGACAAAATTGGTCTCTCTCCATATAGAACGCAATTCACCTATTGATTATACTAGATTAACATGTTATATCCATCAGAACTTTAGTCTACTTCTTCTTTCTTATTGTTCATTCTATTTAGGTAGGGCCCATTACTTTTTCTTAAAAGAAAAAATGATGACATCGGTGACAAAGATGACGGATCTATGGTTATGGCTATAGATGAAGATGACCGCTCTATTACTATTGCTAGAGATGAAGATGACTTCTGTGTGGTTATGACTAGAGATTAAGATGACATCTTTGTGGCTATGGTTAGAGATGAAGATGATTACTCTGTGGCTATGGCTAGAGATGAAGATGTGGCTATGGCTATATATGAAGATGAAAATGAAAGATCTGTGGCTATGGCTATAGATGAAGAGGAAAATGATAGCTTTGTGGCTATGGATGTAAATGAATATGACCACTTTGTGGCTATGGCTATAGATCCAAAAAAATTGAAAGGACTTCTAAAAGAAGAACCATTATCATGGTTCAAGCAACCATGGCCCATTATGCTCATTGATCATAATAGAGCTTATCAGCCGATACGATATATCGGGAATAAGCCATTTACTCGCCTAGGTCCTGTGAGGACCGAATTATCTCAATATTTTTTTGGCACATATTTGAGGGATGGAAAACAAATAATCTCTTTTACGTTTTTACCTAGTGTATTGGTCCTTGGGGAAAATCTCGAAAAATATAGATATCTTTTAGATACTTCTTGCTCATATGAGGATACTTATCATAGATGGATCCATACTATGAAAAGAAGAAGATATTTTTTAGGGAATGAATTTTCGGATCGAGTGAAAGCTCTAAGCAATGGATCTCCTGCTAAAAATGTTATCGAAAGTAGAGTGGAATACTCCAATTCTCAGGGAGATTCTTTTATTGAAATGTATGATCCATTCCTTAATGGGGAATTCCATGGAACAATAAACCAACTCGAGTCCCACCGAATGCTGAACGATTCGATCATTTCTAATCTTTCGGATTTTGTAGAGGTATCTATGAAAGACTGTAAAGAGGGATACCAAAATGATCAATTTGGGTATGGGTACCATATATATCATCGTTGGCAGGAATTGGAACATGAAAGATTTTGAATACCCTAGGAACCCTTACCTACATATACTGTTCATTCGCTTGTTCCGATCACTAAATCATCGGAAAGAGGAAAAGTTGAACCTATTTCGAAATAGCTCTATCTATTAGCAGAACGAATAATTGCAAATCAAGCAAGGAAGAATATATTTGAAGAGTCTTTATAAAATATAGATTCTTCAAATATAGATTCTTCGAATATAGATTCTTCTTTTGGTAACCTGATCTATCCAAAAGATTCATTGGAAATGACTTTTGATCAGATTCAAGAGATCTATGCAAAACATGATGATTCATTGATACATTTTCTGTGGTTGGAAATAGCTTTTCGAGTAGCCTATATATATATCATACCAAAAATAGCTTCATGTAATGAACAGATCTACACAAACTATTTGGTGAATATTTATAGCCAAATCGACGGTAGAAACGTTTTGCCCACAGGTACCATAAAATGGGAATTGATTCTTGATCTTTTTACTACAAATATGGAACAAAAAGTGACTTCAGGACAGATTTTTCTTTTCGAGTCTTTGTCGCAACATGAGTGGAAAATACTACAAAATTTTCGGGGGAATGTATCTACGGATGATTCAATGCAAACGAAATATTTTCTTACCCTTTACAGGGAAATACTATTGAATGAACCTCTCCAAATGAAAGAGATTCAGAAACATGTTCCTCAATGGTCATCTAATGTTATGATGGATGAATCTGATGATGTAGACACAACTCCAATCACAACGAATAGCATTCGTGCAAGAAAGATCAGAAGTACACTGACTTTTGATATTGGGGATAGAGAAATAGTTATGAAACGTTATTTTGTCGAATTAGATTATCGTCGGAACTTAATCAAAGGATCCATACATGCTCAAAGACATAAAGTTATGATATGGAAGAGGATGCAACTGAATGTACATTCCTTTTTCTTTTTGTTAAGAAAGGAAATACCCACTTATCCTAAAGATCATTACGACATGTCCGACTCTGATAGAGTGAATATGGAACGAATCCCTAAAGAAACTAGGGATCAAATCTAGAGATACGAAGAAGAATCAGAGCTGGTCCCCCACGGTCCAAAACTCCCTGAGTCCTTATGTACAATGTGGTCGGAATTAAACTATTTAAGAGGTTTATTTTTAGTGGCTCAATAAAATCTTAGAAAAAGTATAATATTACCATCACTTATAATAGCCAAAAATATTGGTTGTATATTATTATTTCAAGGCTTCGAATTTCCAAAAGATTGGGAACAAATGAGGAGAGAAGTGCATATCAAATGCACTCCTGATGGTACCGAATATTCTGAAACAGAATTCCCATACAAATGGAAAAGAAATGGTATGCATATAAAGCTTCTATTTCCTTTTCGTTTGAAGCCTTGGCATAGCCCCGAACTCCAATTCGAGAAAAAATTGCGTTGGAGCTATTTAACGACCCTTGGATTTGAAACTGACATACCTTTTGGTGATCCAATCCCATAGCTAGGACCTTTTTCAGAATTTTTTCAACCTATCTTTAAAGAATTGAGCTTCAAAAAATTGAAGAGAGGGTTGATCATCTTTCAAAAATTGAGAAAAGGATTGATTCTTTTCAAAAAATTGAAGAGACGATTGATGTGATCTACAGGAATAAGACGCATTCCATGAATTAGATATATATACAAGAGTGAACTGAATGACTGGATACAAAATCAATTACGGAGTGAGACTAATGCTATGGATAGTGAAAATTATTCATCAGAAGTGAATGATCCATTTGGATATGAAACCCAAACAATTAATGTGAAAGATCCAGATGATCGGATGACCTCAATGAAGGAGCGGATCAAATCTATCACGATCATAAATAACGCTCCTATAGCTGGAATGTCTCTGGTGGATTCAGAGAGTAATAATGGATCGAAGGGGAGTTTGGGATCAAAATTCAAAAAATGATTGGTTCAGATTCGGTGAATACCTGGTCGATTTCGAAAGAAAAGTGTCCAATTAATCCAAAAAAGGTTCTATTCAATGAAATTAATGAAACTTTTTCTCAAAAGAATGGACCGATATCTTTTACCAAGTTTTATTCATTTCCTTGAGTCAAATATCAAATTTTGGATTCGATTCACTTGGATTCGATCCACGGGGAATATAGCAACAATTTATGGACAAATATTCATTATTAATAATGATATTTCAAGGATAAATAGAGGTAAAATTACCAACTACTATTTGATCAATGAAAAAATACAAGATTTTGAAATTAATCCTGATCAAAACATGTTCTCAATGTCCCAAGCATATGTATTTCACAAGATATGGAAAATAAGAGCAATGAATAGGTCCTATTCAAAGTATTTATTCAAATCCCAAGCCCAAACATCATATCCCTTGATCAAAAAGAAGATCCAAGAGTTATTAGATATACAAAGAATATTGGATCATGAGAAACCACAAGATCTGAAGGAGAATGACTGGAAACAATAGTTGAGATGTTTTGACCGGTAAAACATATACCCAAAGATATGGTCTAGGATAAACCCACATAACTGGAGAAATGGAGTAAGTAAGCAATGTACGTGCTATGAAGAACAATTCATTCCCTATGAACAAC
>JASDQU010790059.1:121878-131977 GCA_032191745.1 Picea mariana | reverse complement strand
GTTATTGTTTCTGTGTTGTAATATTTTACTGTTGTTGATTCTTTCCATCCTGTCAAGTATTCTGTCGTAGTAATAATGTACCTTGATCATATCTTTTTGTTGATCGGTTAATTGGTCCCACAAAATCTATTTCCAATTTTTCAAATACTTATAAGGTTACTTGTGGTCTCAGGGGAATCTCATCCCACCTATTCAGTTTTCCAACCCTATGGCATACATCACATCTCTGGTAGTATTCCTTTGAGTCCCTCTGAACATTCAGACACCATAGTCATGCATACAATACCTTTTGCATGGTAGCTTTATCTGCATAATGTCCTCCTACTATTTCCTCATGGGATTCTGCTAAAATCCTAGTTCTTTCATGTTCTAATACCCATGTTTGCAAGATGTTTTATGCACCCATCTTGTATAAGTGTTCTACAATCAATTGATACTCGACAACCCCGACTACAAGATTTTTCTTCTACGCAGTGTTGAATTCTTGTGGTGTAATTATTGTGCTCAAGAATTGAATGATATCCACAAAATATTCATTAGCTACTTGAACTGAAAATAATTATGCATTGGGAAAATTGTCCTCTAGATTTGTAGGTTCCTCTCCATTGGTGATCCTTGACAGTTGATCAGGTCATGCATTCAACTTCCCTAGTTTGAATATCACTTCGAAGTCAAATTCTTGAAACAAAAATAACCATCGACAAATTCTCCCCCCCAACACTGGATTTTTGATGATCTATTTGAGAGATGAATGGTCTGTAAACATCTTAAAATGTTTTCCAAATAAGTGATGTCTAAACTTCGGAAGATCGTAAACCATAGTGATCCTTCTCTTTTTGTGGTATTGTAATTCTACTCCACCTATGACAGTTTTTTGCTAGAAAATGTTATAGGATGGTCCAATTCTCCTACTCTTGTCTGTGCCATAATAGCTCCAAGTGTTATGGCCAATGCATCTACATGCATGTGGAATGTATTTTCCCAATATGGGAATACTAGTATTGGTGTGATTACCATCCTCTCTTTTAGTGTGTCCAATCATCACTGGCAGTCTTCATTCCACTGAAACTTGGTGTATTTCCTTAACAATTTCTCCATTGGTGTAGTGATTTACATATACCCTTTTATAAATTTCCTGTAGTATCCTGTGTGTCCCAATTTTTCTCTTAACTGACTTATTGATTTTTGTGGTGGTAGATTAACAATTACTGCAATCTTGGCAAGATCTACTAGAAAACCTTGTTTTCATACTATATGGCCCAATAGTATCCCAAAGGGTTTTTCGAAGATGCACTTCTTGATGTTTAACGATATATGACATTGTCTGCATATTTATAATATCAGCCTCAATACCTCTACATGGTATTTCAATAGACTATAGGCTGTCCAATCATCCAGATATACCTCTAGAAACGGGCGGATGAATTATTTGAATGCGACTATGACTACTTTGGAAAATATTGTTGGTGCATTCTTCATTCCAAACGACATTATTGTGTACTGGTAGCATCCCCATTATGTGGAAAAAGTGGTCTTGTACCTATCTTCTGGAGCTATCTTGATCTGATGGTAGCCTGAGAATCTGTCAGTGAATGAGTAAACTTCTTGTCCTCCTACATTCTCCAACACCTCATCCGTAAAAGGAGTGGGGAATGGGTCATGTAGGCATGCACCATTCAACTTCCTCAAGTCAACACATATCCTTATCCCTCCCTATTGTTTCTCCTGAACTACCATAGGGATTACCCATTCAGATTCCTCCACAGGTTCTATGATTCTAGCCTCCAACATTCTATCAATTTCATCTATGACTTTTTTCTTATGGATCAGATTTAGTCTATATGGTCTCTGTTTGATTCGTCTTGCCTCATATCTGAGAGGTATATTCATTTCCCCTAGATCTCCTTATATGCTTTTCATTTCTATGAACGTTGTTGGGAACAGGTCGTTTTACTCTCGCAATAACTCTGTTGTGGTTTCCACTATTTTCTCATCCTAGTAATCTCCAATACTAGCCATTTTGGGATTCTCAACTGTCCCAATGTTGAATTTCTTCACCTTGATCGGCACAACAAATAATTTTGATTCTATAGTTGGACCTTCCACTTCCCCAATATGAATGTTTCATGGATCATCTTCATCTGGTGCTTCTTCCTACACTTGGTAGCATGGCAATAGTTGTTTTACTGTATGTCTGTTCTGTTGTTGGTCTTTTGTCATGAATTCAACTTGTGGTTCTTTAATGAATATCACCCCTTTGATTCATTTAAGTGTTGAATTTTTGTTGGAGTTCTCATGTTCAAATAAGAAATCGATTGTAAAATTCCGTTGTAATACTGTCTAGTTTGTATTTCCTACGCGCAATTCCTAGTATGTATACTAGTTTGCTGGGATCCCTTCTAATGTGTGAACAAAATGATGAGGCCATTCCATTGGTGGTGTCATCCTCCATAGTGTGATGCACTTATCCAAGTATTATGTTGGAGCCCCCTGTCTATCATATTTCTGCAGTTGGTTTCTTCCCTGTTCTGCACCAAACCTGATGCGTAGTAACAACTTACATTGGTACCAGTCCTTGATTGTTCCTTTGTGTGCACCCCACCATTTTTCAGGTGTTTCCTTGAGTGCTATATCTAGGGCTAAGAGCCTCTAATTATATAACAATTCATCTTTGTATCGTGTTAATAAAACTTCTAAGTCATTCACCCCATGGAAGTTGGGAGGTTCTCTTATCTCCGTACCTACCCATCTTACTGCGTGGTCTATTCTTGTGCATATTCTTATGGAGACTTCGTGTAACCTCTGCTACTAATTTTCTAATCATGTATCTGAGTCTGACACACATGAGGTGATGCTTCTCAAACTAAGTACCCTATCCACAATTGGGTTCACATAATCTTCTTCTCGGGTGGTTGTTATGTACAACTGGTTAATTTCCTCCAGGTCCAAGCAAGTAGGTTCCACAAACCTTTCCCCTTCTATTCATCATTTTGACAAAATTGGTCTCTCTCCGTATAGAATGTAATTCACCTATTGATTATACTAGATTAACATGTTATATCCATCAGACCTTTAGTCTACTTCTTCTTTCTTATTGTTCATTCTATTTAGGTAGGGCCCATTACTTTTTCTTAAAAGAAAAAGTGATGACATCGGTGACAAATATGACGGCTCTATGGTTATGGCTAGAGATGAAGATGACCTCTCTATTACTATTGCTAGAGATGAAGATGACTGCTCTGTGGTTATGACTAGAGATGAAGATGACATCTTTGTGGCTATGGTTAGAGATGAAGATGATTGCTCTGTGGCTATGGCTAGAGATGAAGATGTGGCTATGGCTATATATGAAGATGAAAATGAAAGATCTGTGGCTATGGCTATAGATGAAGAGGAAAATGACAGCTTTGTGGCTATGGCTATAAATGAAGATGACCACTTTGTGGCTATGGCTATAGATCCAAAAAAATTGAAAGGACTTCTAAAAGAAGAACCATTATCATGGTTCAAGAAACCATGGCCCATTATGCTCATTGATCATAATAGAGCTTATTGGCTGATACGATATATCGAGAATAACCCATTTACTCACCTAGGTCCTGTGAGGACCGAATTATCTCAATATTTTTTTGGCACATATTTGAGTGATGGAAAACAAATAATCTCTTTTAAGTTTTTACCTAGTGTATTGGTCCTTGGGGAAAATCTCGAAAAATATAAATATATTTTAGATACTTCTTGCTCATATGAGGATGCTTATCATAGATGGATCCATACTATGAAAAGAAGAAGAGATTTTTTAGGGAATGAATTTCTGGATCGAGTGAAAGCTCTAAGCAATGGATCTCCTGCTAAAAATGTTATCGAAAGTAGAGTGGAATACTCCAATTCTCAGGGAGATTCTTTTATTGAAATGTATGATCCATTCCTTAATGGGGCATTCCATGGAACAATAAACCAACTCGAGTCCCCCCGAATGCTGAACGATTCGATCATTTCTAATCTTTCAGATTTTGTAGAGGTATCTATGAAAAACTGTAAAGAGGGATACCAAAATGATCAATTTGGGTATGGGTACCATATATATCATCGTTGGCAGGAATTGGAACATGAAAGATTTTGAATACCCTGGGAACCCTTACCTACATATACTGTTCATTCACTTGTTCCAATCACTAAATCATCGGAAAGAGGAAAAGTTGAACCTATTTCGAAACAACTCTATCTATTAGCAGAACGAATAATTGCAAATCAAGCAAGGAAGAATATATTTGAAGAGTCTTTGTCAAATATAGATTCTTCAAATATGGATTCTTTGAATATAGATTCTTCTTTTGGTAACCTAATCTATCCAAAAGATTCATTGGAAATAGCTTTTCGAGTAGCCTATATATATATCGTACTGAAAATAGCTTCATGTAATGAACAGATCTACACAAACTATTTGGTGAATATTTACAGCCAAATCGACGGTAGAAACGTTTTGCCCACAGGTACCATAAAATGGGAATTGATTCTTGATCCTTTTACTACAAATATGGAACAGAAAGTGACTTCAGAACATAGTTTTCTTTTCGAGTCTTTGTCACAACATGAGTGGACAATACTACAAAATTTTCGTGGGAATGTATCTACGGATGATTCAATGCAAACGAAATATTTTCTTACCCTTTACAGGGAAATACTATTGAATGAACCTCTCCAAATGAAAGAGATTCAGAAACATGTTCCTCAATGGTCATATAATGTTATGATGGATGAATCTGATGATGTAGACACAACTCCAATCACAACGAATAGCATTCGTGCAAGAAATATCAGAAGTACACTGACTTTTGATATTGGGGATAGAGAAATAGTTATGAAACGTTATTTTGTCGAATCAGATTATCGTCGGAACTTAATCAAAGGATCCATACATGCTCAAAGACGTAAAGTTATGATATGGAAGAGGATGCAACTGAATGTACATTCCTTTTTCTTTTTGGTAAGAAAGGAAATACCCACTTATCCTAAAGATCATTATGACATGTCCGACTCTGATAGAGTGAATATGGAACGAACCCCTAAAGAAACTAGGGATCAAATCCAGAGATACAAAGAAGAATCGGAGCTGGTCCCGCACAGTCCGAAACTCCCTGAGTCCTTATGTACAATGTGGTCGGAATTGAACTATTTAAGAGGTTTATTTTTAGTGGCTCAATCAAATCTTAGAAAAAGTATAATATTACCATCACTTATAATAGCCAAAAATATTGGTTGTATATTATTATTTCAAGGCTTCGAATTTCCAAAAGATTGGGAACAAATGAGGAGAGAAGTGCATATCAAATGCACTCCTGATGGTACCGAATATTCTGAAATAGAATTCCCATAAAAATGGAAAAGAAATGGTATGCATATAAATCTTCTATTTCCTTTTCGTTTGAAGCCTTGGCATAGCCCCGAACTCCAACTCGAGAAAAAATTGCGTTGGACCTATTTAACGACCCTTGGATTTGAAACTGACATACCTTTTGGTGATCCAATCCCATAGCTAGGACCTTTTTCAGAATTTTTTCAACGTATCTTTAAAAAATTGAGCTTCAAAAAATTGAAGAGAGGGTTGATCATCTTTCAAAAATTGAGAAAAGGATTGATTCTTTTCAAAAAATTGAAGAGACGATTGATGGGATCTACAGGAATAAGACGCATTCCACGAATTAGATATATAGACAAGAGTGAACTGAATGACTAGATACAAAATCAATTACTAAGTGAGACTAACCCTATGGATAGTGCAAATGATTCATCAGAAGTGAATGATCCATTTGGATATGAAACCCAAACAATTAATGTGAAAGATCCATATGATCGGATGACCTCAATGAAGGAGCGGATCAAATCTATCACGATCATAAATAGCGCTCCTATAGCTGGAATGTCTCTGGTGGATTCAGAGAGTAATAATGGATCGAAGGGGAGTTTGGGATCAAAATTCAAAAAATGATTGGTTCAGATTCGGTGAATACCTGGTCGATTTTGAAAGAAAAGTGTCCAATTAATCCGAAAAAGGTTCTATTCAATGAAATTAATGAAACTTTTTCTCAAAAGATGGACCGATATCTTTTACCAATTTTTATTCATTTCCTCGAGTCAAATATCAAATTTTGGATTCGATCCACTTGGATCTGATCCACAGGGAATATAGCAACAATTTATGGACAAATATTCATTATTAATAATGATATTTCAAGGATAAATAGAGGTAAAATTACCAACTACTATTTGATCAATGAAAAAATACAAGATTTTGAAATTAATCCTGATCGAAACATGTTCTCAATGTCCCAAGCATATGTATTTCACAAGATATGGAAGATAAGGGAAATGAATAGGTCCTATTCAAAGTATTTATTCAAATCCCAAGCCCAAACATCATATCCCTTGATCAAAAAGAAGATCCAAGAATTATTAGATATACAAAGAATATTGGATCATGAGAAACCACAAGATCTGAAGGAGAATGACTGGAAACAATAGTTGAGATGTTTTGACCGGTAAAACATATACCCAAAGATATGGTCTAGGATAAACCCACAGAACTGGAGAAATGGAGTAAGTAAGCGATGTACGTGCTATGAAGAACAATTCATTCCCTATGAACAACAAAAAGATTATATATTTGCAGTTGTGATGGAACCTTATTTGGGACTACTTCGGAAAATGAACAAATGTTACAGATACAATCTCTTATCATATACTTATCTCAATTCTACAAAAGATTTGGATATTCTCAATTCTACAAAAGATTTTGATATTCTCAATTTGACAAAAGATTTTGATATTCTCGATTCTACAAAATATTCGGATATTCTCGATTCTACAAAAGATTCAGATATTCTCGATTCTACAAAAGATTCGGATATTCTCCATTCTACAAAAGATTCAGATATTCTCGATTATACAAAAGATAAGGATAAGGTGTTATACCATCCACTATTTATATTACTTCGAAGTCAACTTTAGTGCACACTCCATCCAGATCTACTGTCACCCCTTTTAGTCTTCCAACTGGTAGAACACTATGTTGATTTGCTATTTTTAGCTGTACTGGTGAATATCCTAATGTGGGCTCTCCCATATATTTCCATGTCTTCTTGAGTAATACATTCAATTAAGATCCTAAATCCAGTACAATATCCCCCATATTGAAATCTCTAGTGTTGGCCTTCAGTGTGAATTCTCTGCTTGTTCTCCTCCTTGTATGTAGATGATTAACTATTTTATGTTCTATCTTTCCTTCCGCCTCTATGCTACATATTTCTAGCATATTTTGTAACACTTTAACAGATGATGGATCATTTAGTAGTTTAACACAGGATTGCAAAAAACCCTTAATCGTACTTACTTGTCCTAAGGGCTATTCTTCTTTGGTGTGATCCAGTGATGGAGGCATATCGTATGATGGTTCTTCCTAGGTATGCTACGTAGTTGATGTCGATGAAATATTGGGCTTTATGAATTCTTGTCTAGCCTTCTTGAGTATCTCCTTTTTGTTATGCGCATCAAACTGCTTCCTTGGTTTGACATTCTTCTTCACCCATTGGTGTTTTGTTGGATCTTGTCTTAATGCGTCATTACCTGTCTTAGCTCCTCCTCAAGTAACTATGTTTATGTTTCTTCCTTCATCCCTTGATTCTGCTGAAATCCACTCAACATTCTGTTTGTTTGGATTCCTCTTCTCCTAGATTTTTCCCAATAGTGTAGGAAATTCTTCCGTGTCATGATCTGATGCACGAAAATACATATATGTTGTAGGTGGAAGTGGACATTCTCTTGCATAGTGTCCTACTTGTTGACAGTTGTGGCATACCACTGGTCCTCTGCCTCTACCAAAGCCTCTTCTTGATCTTCCTCCACCTCTGTAGCCAACTCGATCTCCTCATGGTGCATTATACTGAGGAGCCTGGTTATACTACGTGGGATTATAGTGTGGTTTCATGGTATTGTACTGTGGCTGCGCAATGCTATATTGTTGCTACGTAGTTTTATATTGTTGTTGGACAGTGTTGTATGGGGCTAGTACTTGGTTAAACTGTGGTGCGACTTGCCCGGTCATCATTTCTTCCTGCACCCTGTAAGCATCTGATGTTCTTTCCCTCATCAGGTCCATGGTACTACAATATTTTTCAATATGCGCTCTTAGGTACTGTCTGGTACGTTTGCGTCATGGGGCAGTGATACAGATCATGCCCTTGTTTCTTACAAATCTCACACCATATTCCTCTTGTCAGCAATGGGTTTGGCATTCCTATTGCCATGTACTTCGTGAATGTTGGACATTCATTCTTATTGTGTCCTTCTGTCCTACATGTGGTACATCGAACGATTTCTCTTTTGTCCTTACCTTTGTTCTGGTTTGGCTGGAATGTTAATTTCTTTAGATCCTCCTTCATCTCCTCTATGACTGGATCTATATTTTGATATTGGTTCCCTTCCAGTTGTAGGGCTACATGTAGAGCCTCTTCCCATGTTTGGAACTTTCGTTGTTGCAACGGGTATTTCAAGTGTGGTAGCAGTGAATTGATGAACATATGCCTATGTTGTATATATGTCATGACATACTTTAGCTTTCCATTCAACCGTTTGAATCTCTCTTCAATCTCCCATCTAGATTCTCCTATTTTCTGTCTGATCTCTATGATCTCATTCACGTATTGATCCTCTAAACTAGGCTTCTGGAACTCATTTATCAATAGCTTCTTGATATATCCAATTGTGTTGGTTGTCCCTAGTGGACTGTTTGCAGCTAAACTCATGTATCAATATAGTGTGTGATATCTTAGCATGATAGATAACTAGGCAATTTTATTGTCCTCATCTGTGATTTGTTTTGCTTCCTAGATCTTTTCACAAATGAACAAGTGCTTATTTGGGTCCTCCGACGCTTCTCCTTTTAATTCTGGTAACCTGATGGTGGGATGATGTCCTACCATCCTGAATGTTGAACTAATACCTCTGCGCGATGTAGATACTTGACTAACGCTTCCTGAACTGGCTCCCCCAATGTGTTTTCCTTATGTATATGTACTTCCTGATGTCTTCCTTCCCCCGAAATTCAGTTGTATAAATGGTGGTGTTCTTCTTGGTGTATTCATCTCACATGGGTTTATGCATTCCACACTAAAACTAATATAGATAGGAGTGCTACATTCTATTCCCGCCCTTGGAACTCTCATATTCCTTTCATGTGTCGCACGCAGGATTTCCTCAAGCTTCTCCATAACCTGGAGATCCTCCACCTCTTCTTAATCACTTTCCAAGCCCTCCCTCATGGCTACGACTCTCTTCTTGGTGTTCACCTTATATTGGTAGGGTACTCCACTTCAAATTCTTCCAGCTGTTTCCATGATCCACTTGATCTGGTCTTCATCCATCATGATTGGGTCCAAGGCCTCCTCCTTTCCTTTATCCCTTTATCCTTCCATTTCTCCTTCTCCTGTCAATTCTTCCCCCCTTCCCCCATGCACGTAGGGAAGTTTTAGATGTCTAAATCCATTGTCATTACTCCCTTTTTACATATTAATATCTTAATATAAGTATATAATGATCTGATGTACCTACCTCGAGGTCTCTTCAATAAATATTGTTCTACCGTTGTAACACCCTGTTTCCCCCAAATTTGTAATTAATCCTAATACAGGAATTACTATGCTAAAAGCATGATGAAAATGTGAATGTATGATGTGAAGGGACCTTATGAAGAAGGTCGATAAATATAAATAACATTATGAATTTATATTACAGAACTGCTGAGAGGAGATGTGCAGAAAAAGAGACCATGATGGCAGTGGAAGGCACCTGAAAAGGTGGCATTAACTTCCACTGAGAATTAAATACCGTATTTGGACTCCACTAGCCCGGAGAACCAAAAGCGGCTCGCTGGCCCTAAAAATTAATGGCTCGCAAACTGGTAGGTGGATGGTTTGATGAGGGACGGGATGGTGAACTGCCCATCCGTAGAGTCGTCAGGCCTGATCAGTGCGAGGGTAATCGTGCCACACGCAACCTCGCAAGAGGATAAGGCGTATGGCTGAAACGATTGAAGGGGGCGGAC
>JASDQU010790059.1:71413-86290 GCA_032191745.1 Picea mariana | reverse complement strand
ACTTTATGGAAGAAAGTGCAACATTCCAGTGAGCTGGGATAATCCAGCTGACAGAACAGTAGTTGGACCTGAACTACTCAAAGAGATGGAAGATCAGATGATCAAAATCAAATAGTATTTGAAAACTGCCCAGGACAGGCAAAACAGTTACGCTGATAGTAACATAACCCATAAAGAATTCAAAGTGGGTGGCCATGTTTTCCTGAAAGTGAAAGCTAATAGGATTTCCCTAAAATTGGGAAGTTGCGCCAAATTGGTAGCAAGATTCTGCGGGCCATTTGAGATCCTGGAAAGGATTGAGCCAGTTGCATACATGCTTGCATTACCTGCATCTATGAATGTACATAATGTGTTTCATGTTTCACTGCTTAATAAATATTTACCTGATGCTAATCATGTTATCGATTGGACTGTGATTCAGGTGGAACCAGAAGGTGTCCTGCAAGTGCATTCTGTGCGCATATTAGACAGGAAAAACAAGCAGCTTTGGAATCGAGCTATAGGGATTGTAAAGGTCCAGTGGACCTAGTACGATCCTGAGGACGCGACATGGGAGCATGAAGAAGTAATGATGGCAGAGTACCTGCATCTTTTTGAAAATTTTGAAGGACACACAGAGGCAGTGTAATTTGCACTGAGGACGGTGCAAAAATAAGGGGAGGGGGATTGTAGTGTCCCGAAGGCCGAGGTCCCCCCATTACAGATCATGATATATGCAATGTATTGTAAAAATGTTCCATAGGATGGTGAGCCGAGTTTTGTATAAGCTGGAAGGCTTNCGATGAATGAGTGATGGGGGACTGAGCGTCCATAGAGTGGGCAAGGAACTAGGGGCTGGAAGGTGGGAAAGGGGCTGAGTGATGAGCCTAGGGGCTAAGCCTAGGGGGCTTAGGCCTGGAATAAAATTTTAATATTATTTCCTAAAAATCCATGTGCACATTATTTTATCCTAAGTCCTTTTTGAAGGACCCGTGATTTCCCAAGTGGTGGGAGGAAGGCGTACGGATGGAACGCATGCAGTTCCCAGGGTGAAAAGTGTCAACCCTGGTGCATGCAAATAAAACAGAGAAAGTAAGCTGAGAGGGGGACACTCTCCTCCATTCTCAACCGAACCTCTGAGCGTGGAACCGGTACGACCTTTGCCGGATATCCTGATTCATCTCTGAAACCGTTAAGTTGTGTTTGCCTGAGGAAAACCGTGTATACCCTGTCCAGAGCTGTGAGTTTGCGTCCGTTCCAGGCAATCCTGAGAATGCATTTCCTTAACCGGAATTCCCTATGTTGAACTCCAGTGGAAGAATCCTTGTGGTTGGTGAAAAGGCTGGGCTAGCCTGTGCGTGGAGCCTGTTCCGAAATCATGCCGTGAGATCATCCAGTGATTGCTGAACCATTTTTTGGAAGCATTGTCTTTGTTTCCCATGGATTTTTGTGACCACGCAATACTGGACTGCGTGAGGCTTGTTGGCCTATGAGTGACTCCTCCAGGTGAGAGAGTGCACAGAGGGAGAAGAGAACTACTAGAAGGAACCCTGTAGCTGCCATAGATCCCGAAGAATTCCGATCCGATCTGTTCCTATAACTCAAGGTAAGGCAGCCGAAGGACTGTCTAGGTGACTAAGAAGGTGCACTCTCCTGGGGTGGAACAGGCATGTGGGGAATGAGGGCCTGTGGGTAGTGAGCGTGGGAGATTCCTGGGAGAGATTTCTTCCTGGTGTTGTGTATGTGCTATCTTCCCTGTAACCTCAGCCTAGCCTAGGATTCCTTTCCTTGGGGTGGAGCTCGGTCTCAGCTCGGGGGTGACCCACTATTGAGCTGATGAACAGTGTGGTCTAAGGCTGGGAGGTTCGTGGAAGGCCTGCACTTGGTTGGTGAATTCTACAGCAGTTCAAAGATAAGTATCTGAATTATGTTTTTATCACATTTGGCATGACTGTGTTGTTCATGTATCATGTTTTCCACTGTGTAAATGAGTTACTGTTGAATTCTATGGCTTGTTTAATTGTAGCAGTAACTTATATATTTTACTCTGAGAATTAAGTGTGTTTAATTGTGTTTAAATGCATGTGCTTATAATTCTTGTACCAATTATGTAAACATTCATGTATAGAATGGTAATTTAGGGGTTTGGAAACCTGGGTAGTGTAAAAAGGGTACCCTACACATAGAGTGAAGTAGTAGCATGATTAAGAGCATCAGCGAAAAATAAGTTCTCGACAGTATTCTTGCACCCACACAGGAATGATACTACATGTACTGGAATATTGTGACCACATTTTAAAGAAATTTTTGCGTGAGGAAAAGTATCATCTCCTCCTTTAGTCTTGGGCATATACAACATGTTCATGAAAACAAGATCAATATCATCATCATCGCTTTCGATATCCACATGAATTGCACATCTACAGTTAAAATGGGTAATGAATTTTTAAGGTAAGATTGCTTTGAGATTATTTTTAGTTTATTAGCAACAAAGGATATCATTTTAACAACTTCTCATGCCAATCCAACTCATCCTCATTACTTAGCCTTCAAATTTTGGTCATTCATGTATTGTGCAGTCATCAAATCCATAAGTCATATGTGTAGCATAACGATTGGCCATCCCTATGTTTCTGTCATACAAAATGTATCTCTACTCAGCCACATCATCTGATATTTTACCCACTAATAAGTATTATCTCTATTCCACGGGTGATTGATTCGTGCAAAAAGATCAAATATATGTAAAACCCCACTTTCTCCGTGAAATTTAGTGATTGATTTTCTCATAAGGGAAACCAAGAACATTTGAATGTTTATCATTAAGTTTGCATAATTTTGAATTATTATTCCCATACCGAGTCACTTTTCCATCATTGCAATGAATGGAATTCATATCACCCCATCGTAAAGATAAATGGTGCACCACAATGATTTCAGACATGGCTATAGTCATTTTCTTGATCTTCGTTTTTTATGTAGCCAACTTATGCTAAAATTGCCACCTTTCTGAGAAATTATCCACATTCACAAACCACACCCTCCTCGTTTCTCTGAGTATTCTTCACCCTCCTCGACCCGTTGACTGTTCCTTAATTCGGCTTCGGTGAAACCCTCATCCAAACCCATATTCTAGCATGGTGGTAGACTACCACGAACCCATTTCTCGACGAGCACTTCAAGCTATACCTGAGTATCATAAGTGCAAGACAATGTTTAAGGAGGTTGGCATCTCTTCTTCACCAAGTTTCGAGGGTTTAATGACCGGGTTTCCCTTCAGTTCGCACAAAGCTTTGACGGGCGATTGGCTAGGGTCACAGATTTGGAGATAGTAGTTATTGAGGAAACCCTAGCCAATGTCACAGGCCTCCCCAGGACTAAAGAATATTGGTTCAAGAAATTGACGCTTGGCACGGAAATTTGCAACCAGTTTCTCAAGGCGGAATACCAAAACATGAGATGGGAAAAGGGGGTCCCAAGGGAATACATCATGGATGAATAGAAAACACCATTGGCAATTTTTCAGAGGTACTTAAACTGTGAGGGAAGCTATGCCCTCACACACCATTATCATGTTCGAATTCTACTTCATTTTGAATCCAAAAAAATGATAAATTTCCCTTACTATCTATACAAAAGTTTAGAAAAAATGTCTAAGATGGTAAAGAGGAATAGTTGAAACCCTCAAAGTAGCCTCTACCATCATGGATTAGTTAACCTGTTGGTCGAAGTCGAGCTCCGTAAAAGAAATAAAACATGGTATCAGTTCTTGGGTGAGATTGCATTTATAGACCATGTCCCTATGGAAATGGAGGAGGGGCCAAGCAATTTGGGAAAATAACATAAAAAGGAAAGGATCCCTATGGAAATGGAAGAGGGGATGAACAATTTTGGAAAATGACAAAAAAATTAAAGGATTCCTGTGGTAATGGAAGAGGGGCCAAGCAATTTGGGAAAATGACAGAAAAAGGAAAGGATACATGTGGTAGTGGAAAAGGAACTGAGAAATCTAGGTAGACGATAGAAGAAGGAATGAATACATGTGGTAGTGGAAAAGAAACCAAGCGATCTAGGTAAACAATAGTAAAAGAAAACATTACTTGTGGCGGTGGAAGAGTAACTGAGAAAATTGGATAAACAATAGAAAAACGAAAGAGCCAAGAATGGTAAGTCAAAAAAGGAGGCTACGATGATCAAGCCACTGTTTGAGATCCCTCCAGTTTGTAGGGTCATCCATCATATGGAAAAGCAAGAAACCCTGAAGGTTGTTGGACTATCCCCCAAGTACCCATGGGTTGCAACACATGAGGATCCAATCCTTGTTGATGTTGATGATGAGGACACCTTTCCCATTGTACAACTCTTCAAAGTTTCTAAACACCCCAAAACCCATGGACAAATGTCAACCATATACAGAATTCACATATCCCAATTATCAACAAATAAATGATCCTATTGAGTGAGACACACTAGTAGAGCCACATGCATAGTTGTTCACTGCCACAGGAGAAGGGGGGTGTAATGAGGAAGTATTAAAAGATAGATATCAGACTGTAGAGAAGAAACAAAAGCACGGGACTCCAAAAACTCCCAGCGTAGTTGTTCCTGGACCTTCTAAGAAAGGACTTGAAGATTGCGAGGGTTCAAACTTCTTGATGGATGAGTCTGTTATTGAAATTCCACTAGACAAGAAACTCAGGAAGAGAAGAAGAAGAGTTAAAAATATGGAATAGGAAGTCATGGATTTGTCTGTCCTAAACAAGTGTATCGAAAGGGAAAATCAACAGTTAAAAGGGAAGAGAAAGAAGTTTGAGGAAGATATTGAGAAACTTCAATCTGAAACTAAGAAAATGAATAAGAAGATGCATAAAATACTTCATCCAGAGAAACCAAGGAGGAGCGGCAAGTTGGATAAGAAGAAATCATGCCTCAACATACTGATAAGATCAGGAGGACTCTCTTAGTGGTTGAAGACAACACATATTTCAATTTTGAACAATTTTGGAATATCTTTGCATGAGGATATGAAAATGATCATGTGTGGGGGTAAGGTTGATCTCCCATTTTTTCACTCACCATACACCTTTTTGGCCATTTATTCCCCACTTAAGCATTGAAATCCAACTCATTGTATCCTACTTTTACCCTTCTTTCCTACCTAAGATCTTAATTTTAGCATGAGGTAAAAGTTGTTTATTTTAATATTTTATGAGTTCTTAATAAATTAATTAGGATATTTTGGCTATATTTTACCAATGATAAAAGTACACTTACCTTTTCACTGTAACAGTTGTTCCCACACTATTCCTGGCCTTTCAGTACCAACATGGGCATTCTGGTAATCGAGGTTGTGGCTTCTCCTATTTGTGCATGCCCAGAATGGATTTGGCGATATGGGTAATGTTCGTGTGACAAACAATATGGGTGTTGACCATTTCACGTGTGCCCAACATTCCTCTATATTACACAAAACCTTAAGAAAACTCATAATCATGTCTTCCAGTGAAACACCATATCGGGGTAAGAACTTAGCACATAAATGATATCTAAGTTGGTTAGAACGATTACCTAAGATTGTAACCTGTGATAAAGGAAATCGTGGTCAGTAAGATATTTCAGTTTTGATAAGCCATTTTTACCCCTTAATTCACAAGAATAGGGGAAGATGATTTAATTTGATATATGCTCAGAACTTGATTTACAGAGGGATTTGCTCTGTGTACAAACTGAAATGTATATACTCTTTTCTGAATATAATAAAAAATACTACGTTACTCATTTCTTGTTCTTCATACTGTGATGGATATGTTGTGAGCCGGTTAACGATTTACGTTTGATATTAATCGGGTTTTTATCTACTTTTGTTTATAAATTTGTGAGTTATTGAATCATTTCCACTCACTACTTGGGAAGGCATGGGCCCACCTCCCCTGGTAAGTTGAGTTATTTGTATATTATGTGTTTTGTATTTGTTGTAGCTATGTTCATGGATGGATTTGTGTAGAGTGATCTCTAAACTGTAGGTTTTATTTGAGTTATGTGTGTTATTTACCCACTGGGGATTTTCATGTGTTGTAAACCAAACTACCCTTAGTACAATGGAAGGATTTCATATAGACAGATAGATTTGTGAATGAATGATTAATATTTACATCTTACTACAATATCTTGTTCTTGTATAAGCTTCAAATTTAAACATGTTCCAAGATTTATTGGCAGCTTATATAACCATGAATGTCTAATCTAAATACTTCACACACTTGTTAATAAATATAAGAGCTCATATGATCCAATGATTAAAGTGACCAAAGATGCTAAAATTACCCACTCTGTGTGTGACAACTTGGAGTTGTAATAAAATAAGTAAAGTGTTGACTCTCGTTAATGAAGATTGGTTTATGAGCAAATTATAAGATCTGTAATGTAAGGTATGATCATACTGTAACTTCCATATGCTTAAGAAGCTATCTCATTTTCTTATCCTATATAAGAATAATTAATATCAAGCATTGATAGAAGTTTTTTGATGACCTAGTCACATATTAGGAAACTTTAAATACTCTTTGATTGTTGAGAGAATGGATTGTATTCACAAAGCATTTAGTTGCTACCTTCATACTCTAACTCTGTGGTATTAAGGGAATAGGCCTTCAAGTTATTAATAGGAGTCTGTCTCTGAGATTTGAGTTGTTTTCTTCCTAAGTGTGGTATGACCTCTAGATGTGTTTTAGAAAAAGAGAGATGATATTTTAGGGGACAAGAGTTTAGTTTCAATTGAATGAAAATTTTGTGTTTACATTCCTTACTGGTAGCTGTAAGTTTTCTTTATAAAGTATTGTTATCTCATTACTTCACCCACCAATTGAAGTGTCAAACCTGGTGGCAAGGCTCGTTCAAAGTCATTCCCTTACATGTTGATTTATTTTCTATGGGTAAGAATGCAGTGGCACCATGGAGTGTGTCCTACTTGTTGTGAAGTAAAAAATTTAGGTTAGTGGTAGGTTAATTACTAGGAATTACTCTCAATATGTTTAGTCTTATTCTAGGTCAGTAACATAATTATATGAATACTTCAGTGGATTCATATTGTTGACTGATATATACATATTCCTAGGTAATTGCTACTATGTTTCTATTAGTTTCTTGTTTCTTTACTGCACTGATAAATAGTTGATTGTTTTTCATACATAGAATAGAGTTTAAATAGTTGATTCCTTAGCTTGGTTATTGATTATCTGTATGGAGTATTGGTTTCTTTGTTTATGTTCATGCATGATTGGTAGGTTACCTAGTTCTCTTGCTCCTTGAAAGACAAATTAGGATACACTTTTCTCATTTGCTTGCACATACTATGCCTACAGTTCATCAATTTACGAACCTGGTTGACATTTATGTGGGATTTTATTACAACAATTAAATGGACCAACACGACTCCTCGTAATATCATTTATACTTGGAGGGGTCTATACCACTCTCCTTTCATCAGATTCTTCTTCTTTGTTAAATGTGAAATCTATCCCCACTCATGATGTGTCACCATCCTTCTGCTTGTATCTTTGTCTAGGAAACCACTAATTGGTTAAGTGTTGATAATAAAAAATTTATGTTCGTTGATTATCTACAATTTTATGAAAATTATAGGTAATTTTGTAAAATAAAATTTAACTCCACCAATTTAGTAAGTAACAAAAACATACAATCCATATTTAATCATGAAAAAATAGCACATGGTCTCATCCATATTTTAACCAAAAGGTTTAAATAACTCTTTTCGATAGCGATGCAGGGACATCATCCATCTTCATATTTCATATATTATTTATTTACATAGTGTAGAATTCGTTGAATTCCACAAGCTAGGTAAAATCGTGACTCAGGAGCTGTCAGATCAAAAGGTCGATCAAGATGCATTGTTGGATTGTGGTCTTCATGGTCAAATACTTAGTGGTTAATTTATAATCATGATCATTGATCACATTCATATCAACAATCCTCATCATTATATATTGTAGAAACATAGCCATGGATCATATGTAAGGATCGATGGTTCAGATTAAAAGTTCCAACTCAAGTTACATGTGATTTAATAGAAGAATACTCCACGCTAGTGGTTTCAGAATAACCACTAAGGGACACATGGCGGTGAATAAAGCCACAACGACGCTTTTGAGGGAATTTTTATTGCCACCTCCCGACCTCCCACTTTGCTCTGGATAATTCCACTTGCCTTGCACTAGATTCACTCTTTGTGCCTAAATATTTATTGACTTGCTTATTCAACATGTTCATGCTTTGAATTATCTCCTCCCAATATTTCATGATCCTTTCATTATTGGATCTATAGATTGATACTTCTCTTTTTAGGATTCACATAGTTATAGGCTCTTTCCCATCTCTTCTTGCATTAGACTCTATCTTAGCATTACCCATGTTGACATGCAGACCTATGATCTCTTCTTCATGACTATAAGACCCTTGATAATCCTCCATATTTCTAGTTATCAGACATGAAATAAATCCTTTTTTCATGTATCTCTAATTCTGTAAGAATGTGCATGCAACAATTGTTGTTATAATTAAGCATATTGCAAAATATTTATTAATTAGAATAGAGGCAATTCTTCATTTTAAATTATGAAGAACACAAATGAAATATTCCAAAATATTATTCATTCAAAACATTCTTCTCCAAGACATCTCTCCAATGGCTGTACAATATTCACATGTTGAAATTTCCACTTTCTTACTGCTACATAGTTACTTTATTGATTTCTGATTTTTTTTTAGCACCCAATTAAAAATTATGGGTGGATATATTTCTTCTCCTTCTCAATACCTTTACAATGACTATTCGTTTTTTCAAATATGATCTCTAAGGTAAAAGTTATTGTCCAAAGAAGTTTTGATTGTTTTTCCCAATTTATCCTTGTATGCTACATGTCTCTTCTTTATCTTCTTGCACATTTTTACATACCCAGATACCATATATGGCTCCATGTGTGTCTTATATGATTCATAATATTTCCATAGACTACTCATGTGCCTCAAAAGGACTTATGAGCAAGGAGTTATGCCCTTTAGAAGTAAATAGGTACCAAAATTTTACCTCAACTGTTTTAGCCGTAACTTTCTCATATGAGCTCTGTTTTGTGCTCGAAATAACTCATTGAAAATATCTCTCATAGTTATTGCATTTAATCTATAGAGACAAAGTGTAACAAGGTACACTTTATTCTCGTGGGTTTTGATTACATAAAAACGTTGTTTAAGCCCTCAAAATCACCCCGCAAGTTAATGACCTTCAAACTCGAAAAGTTCATAGAAATTTGACTATTTTTAGTGTTTTAACAATCCTTTAATCTGAGTCATCGATATCAAATTAAAAAAGATATTTGGATCGTTCATCCTTTATACATCGAGGATCAAATATTTCTTATTGTAAACCAAACTTACCCATTGATCTCCCCAACTCTTGATCATCGACCACCGGCCATCGACTGTTTTTATTCACAAACTAAAAACTACCCATGAATCTCGTTGATCCTCGATCATCGACCATCGGTCATTTCTCCTTGCAAACCATCTTTTTCCTACAAACCTCACTGATCCTCACTATCGGTGAATTCCTTTGATGACCAACTTAGTTACAATTTCACCAAAACTTGACCATCGAGCATCGACCATCTCTTGTATGACATGGCATGACATGTAGATACAAATATGACACATCACATCATCCTGAGGCATAAACTTATTTGAGGTGGCATGACACATCATGATCCTCTTTTACTTAATTGATGATTGACCATTTCTCTTGAATGAATTTATAACACTTTTCTAAATCTGTCAAGACCCGATCATTGATCATCAACAATTAGAGAATTCTCTTGGTCAAATGAAAGCTCTTGTCAAATTCTGTTGATCCTTGATCATAGACCATTGATGAATGACGATCTCATTTGGATGCATGAAACATTCACCAAATTATGTAGATCTCCGACCGTCATCCATCAATGGATTTTGTTGGTGAACTTCGACACTTACAAATTTTGGCGAAATTCCCTGATAAATCTGGATCATTGATTTCCCATTCAAAAATTATATTGGATGTTGATGTTATCAAACTTCGCTCAACTTTTCAGTTCACGATCAACAGCAATCAACCATCAAAGATTTATTTTGGTTGAATGAACTCTTTGTCAATTCATCTGACCCAACCATCGGCCGCCAACGATTTCTCTTGGTGAATTTCCAACACTCGGAATTTTTTGGCCAAAATCTCCAATTAATCTAGTTCATCGATCCTCAAGTTAATAATATCTTGATCTTCGATTGGCTCCAATTCCTAAACGATCAAAACAAATATAGACTATTGATATTCTTCAACTTCTGAACCATTGTAAATGAATCTTTAGCATTGATCTACTAAAACTTTCAAACAACTAAAACCTTATGAATTTTTAAATTTATTAAAGTGAACCTGGTTCGGTCATGTCGCGATTGAATGCAATCTCGATCGTCGATTCATCAACTCTGTCCAACTTCTACAATGGCCATTAAAATTTGGATTTCAACCTTCCAGGTCAAATTTGGCTATGAAACTTTATAGGTTGGCTCCATTAAACCTCTCAAATAGTTATGAGTCCTTTAAACTTGAATTTTTCTCATGAACTTGGGGGTTTCACTCGGACTTTTCACCATTTTTCCGCAAATTCATCATAGATCAAAATCTATGATAACAAATTTTCTCAAATTTGCATTGGTTCTTGCCTCATACGGGTCCAATGTTGAATTAGAAGCTCTTATACCAGGCTGTAACGTACCCAGCCCCCAATTGTGTCACGTCACTGCTAAATTGTCCCAATTAAAATTTCTGATATTAAATCTAAATAACACATAGCTTGACATTCTAAATCATTCACCTATCCATTCTAAATGAAACATAAATACAACTACTTTAAGTGTGCACAACAAAAACTAAATAACATATAGCAACATTCAACCACATAAATAAATATTTGAATGCATCACTATGCTGACATCAAGTAGAATTAACCAAATAACTCAGAGTAAATTACACAACAACTATATTATCATTTATCATGGATAAACACAACAAATAAGAACACTTATGAAAGATACAACCGGCTTCACAGGACGATCATTCCTCCCAACCATAAACTTGTTTTTTCATTTCTCAACAACAAGCCACACCAAGTTGGGGCTATGAATACACAAGTGATGGTGGTCTCTAAGGATGGATAATGTCCCCCTCTCAAAAAATAACTCACAGCTAATTCATGTCCACCAACTATCTTCCCTTCAACCTCCACAACCCAAGGAATGGAATCCCACTACACTGCTCACACTGCCTCGGTACTCTCTACTCCCCTCCAAGGCTTCCAGCACAAGCTGGATAGAAAATCTACTTGTTGGGACCTCAAGAATTCTACAGTTACAATTACAAATTCCCCAACAACAAAACACATACTTCTTTAGATGAATTTCGAAAAACACATTATTCCCAGGCACACATTCGCCTTCCCCATGAAATTTTAGGTCCAAACAACTGCCAAACTTTTCCACAATAGCTACCCTCAAGATTCAACACACAGAACTCCATTGCTAGCGAGAAATATCCATGTTAAAATGTCTCTCCATGAAAAATCATGAATGTGCAATTCTGCTCCCCCATATCCATACAAATTTCCTCTCTTTCTCTTGCTTGCTTGACTTGTACTCTTCTCCAAGTTGATTTTACTCAGCCCCCATGCTCTCAATAACTATGGGATGTGACTCTCACGCTCACTCTCTTACGTGAATTCAATGATTGGGCTCTAGAACACTCAACAACAAATGGAAGGTTCATGGTACTTGGATAATTTAGAAAAAAATTATTTGGCTTTAATAAACATGGGTAAACTCTCCCCCTTTGATCCCTTCCCTCTATTGTGGATACTTAGCACCCAAATCCTTATCTACAACTCGCAATACATTTTATTCATTATATTCAATTTAGTACATAGCTTTGGCTCTCAATCATATACTATATGTACATTATACATTGCTTGCCTTGCGGCCATGTAATACATCTACAATATAAATCACTAGTTTGTGGTTTGAAATTGGGGATGTTAAATGGCACTTAATTCCTCTTACCCATCGAACGACGACTTCTTCACAAGAGTAATACCTCTTACCCATCGAACAAGGACTTCTTCACAAGAGTAATACAAACCAATGTAATTCAACCTCAATAATGGATATGCAAACTGTCGCCATGCATGGATAGAGGGTTTCACTTATTTTGTGTCTACGTTACTCCTCCCTTCACGGTTAAAACACCAGGCACATGAGGTCACAACACACTATACCCAATTGCGCTGGAATCCACAATGAAAACCCAACACCGATCAGAGTGTTTCGTCATCGCGTGCTTCACTGATCCGTCTAGATGGTCTTTATTGGCTGAGCTAGTTACGCCGAAAGGCGTACACCTATTGAAAATGGGCATAATTAATGATCTTTTAACCTTAAACCCTAATCTGATGGCTATGCATTGAAGATGCTGACATATTCTTAGTCGTCCTCCAAAATCAATGGATCGGATTTATTGTTCATAACTTTCTTGCATTTATCAAGGCATCCATTAACATATTTACTTTTTAACATTTACCTAATCACATTAAAAAATTATTGTAAGGATATGTAACTTCCACGTTCCATTTATCAACCTAATGCAACCAAACGGATTACTACAAACGTTTTATATTGGAGGCACGCGTTCTCAACCGCTACCTTTCTGCGTTCTCATCCACGAGTTAGCGGTTGTGCTAGTAGACTAGCACAGCTGCTAACTCGCGGCTGAGAACGCCGATACCTTGGTTGAGAATGCATGCCCCCAATATAAAACGTGTGTGGTAATTCGTCTGTGGTAATATGAAACGTGCCACAGTTTAATTTTATTTAATCATTTAAACATGGCAATTACATATCCTTACAGTAATTTTTTAATGTGATTACGTAAATGTTAAAAAGTAAACATGTTAACGGATGCCTTGATAAATGCAAGAAAGTTATGAACAATAAATCTGACCCATTGATTTTGGAGGACGACTAAGAATATGCCAGCATCTTCAATGCATAGCCATCAGATTAGGGTTTAAGGTTATATAAGGTTAAAAGATCATTAATTGTGCCCATTATCAATAGGTGTATGCCTTTGACTTAACAAGTAAACACATGAAAGAAAATCAACAGAAAATCAACCTTCAAATGGTGGGATTTCTCAGAAGGTTAAACTTGGTCATTGAAGCTTTCTTTTTCTTTGGAAGTTTGTTTAAAATGCATGGAAGAAGAAAAACATCTTCGATTCAATGCAAAATGTGATATCTTGCATTCTATATTTATTTCTACCCGATGTAGTGATTAGAAACTTAACGAACATGTGTTGTTTAATCATCTCCATTATTGTATTTGTTCCAAGGAGCTCATTTGGAGATCCCGAATACCCATGGAAAAGGTAATATGCATGATACAAATTGAGGTTTTAATTTCTTTAAAGAGTTCGTTCTTTAGTATTTCATAGAAGTATTTAAAATTATTCCCCATGCAAATAAAAAATTACTTGTGAAATTTAAAATGAAATTTATTTCATAGTTTTTTAATTGAAGGAAAAGGAAAAAATTCTTAATATGTTTTTTTTATAAGTTGGAAAATTTCCATAATATATGCTAAGTTTTATACTTTTATTGTTTTTATATGTTTTTCCTTTTGAAAATTAAAAAAATCAGGTGTAAAATCTCAAATCAAAATTATTTCATATTTTTTTAATTGAAGGGTAAGGAAAATTTTATTATTATGTTCTACTTTTTTTTTTTTATGGGTTGGAAAATTTCCATAATATGGATTACTTTTATTCTTTTATTGTTTTATATGTTTTTTTTCTTTTATTAGTGTTTTTCCCTTGTATCTTGGCAATAGAAAAGAAGAATGTTAACATTTTTCTTGTGCCAAGTGAGTTCACATAAGGAATTCTTATGTTTTTTATACAATGCATTCCTATTTTTATGGAACTCATGCATGTATATTCTATTTATTGAAGACATATTGATTTAGGATTAAATAATAAATTCTCTTGTTATCAGGATTTATAAACAAAACTTCTAACTATTTGCTAGACCTGCTCATAACTATTGGTATTTTCTTGCCATTAAATGTATTATTAATTTAATTTAGTCTAATTTATTGCTAATATTTGTAGCATATACATATTAATTATTGGTACCCCAATGCTCTTAAATGATTTTTTGTTTGAAGGAATGATTTTTTTCATGACTTTTAAATATATATATTTGATCTTAAATTTGAAATAGTAATTCCTCTTAATCAAAATTCCACTTTTATCAATATCAAATTGACATAGATATTTCAACATTTCAAATTAAATAAATATTTGGAATCTACTATTTGTCAACAAATGATAAAGTGGTTTATAATAAAGTTCTCAATATTTAAAAATATTGAATCCTTAGATTCCAATGAAATGAGGGTTTATCAATTTGAAAGTGCAACTTAGAAAATTTTGAAGGCTTCAATAATTTTTTCAAGATTTTTAACTCCAAAAGTTGCCAAATTTTAATGAAAAAAAAAGTATTTTAATAAATTGATAAAAAAAAATGATACGATAAATTATTTGATTTGATTTTTACCATGTTTGTATTTTATCTTTTATATTGTAATTTAGAGAAATGTGATGAATTTTACAAGTAAATATTCTTCATTTTATTTATTAATATTCATATTTCTTTTATAGATTATCTACTTAATTTTAAATTATATAAAAGTAATATATATATATATATATATATATATATATATATATATATATATATATAT
>JASDQU010790059.1:52297-71363 GCA_032191745.1 Picea mariana | reverse complement strand
TGTTAGCTAAAGATACTAACTTTTTGTGTCATTCTCAGTGTCAAATTTCTTTCAAAATCTTGAAGGAAAAGTTGTCCACAACACCAGTTCTGCAGGGACCAGATTGGTCCCTTCCCTTTCATATTTGTAGTGATGCTTCAAACATTGTTTTTGGGGTTTTCCTAGGACAGAAAGAGGATCAATTATCATATGTTATCTACTACAGTAGTAAAAACATATCACTAGCCTAGCTCAACTACACTGTCAAAGAAAAATAATTCTTAGTTGTTGTACATGATATTAATAAATTTGGACATTATATCACGTGATATGAAACTTGTATTCACACCGACCATTCTTCCATCAAGTTTTTAATGAATGAAACCATCACGAATGGTAGGATCACTAGGTGGCTACTATTTCTGTAGGAATTTAACATTACCATTGTGGATAGACCTGGTAGAGAAAACTTGGTTGCATATTTTCTCTTTTGGATCCATAATAATGATGAAAACACCCCTGTTGATGATATTTTTCCTGACAAAAATTTGTTTGTTGTTTCCACTAACATTCCATGGTTTTCATACATAGCCAATTATCTGGCCATAGGGAAGTTGCCTCAACAACTCTCCCCAAGAGAAAAGCAACAAATTGTCATAAACAGTGCAACTTATTCATGGATTGAGGGATATATATTATGTACTGGACCTGACATGATTATTATAAGATGTGTATGAGATGATGAAACATATGATTTCCTGAGAGCTTTCCATGATATCCCCTATGGAGGCCATTTTGCAGATAAAATGACTGCTTACAAGGTGCTTCATCAAGGATATTATAGGCCAACATTGTTCAAAGACGCAAGAAAGTATGTGAGAAGTTGCGATATATGTGAAAGAATGGGTAAGACAGTGAAAGCAGATGAGATTCCCTTACAAACCAAAGTTTTGTTTGAACCTTTCGAAAGATGGGCCTTGGATTTTGTGGGGCCAATCTCTCCTTCATCACGGAAAATAAGGTACATTTTAGTTTGCATTGATTATGTAACTAAGTGGATAGAAGAAAAATCCCTTCATTCTTCTCGTGAAGAGTCAGTTATAGATTTTCTTTACGAATATAGTTTTACTCGCTTTGGTATTCCAAGATAAATTGTGAAATATAACGTGACACAGTTTAAATCTAAATCAATGCAAGCACTTACTCAATAGTGTCAGATAAAGCACTATAAATTTTCTCCATATCACCCGCAAGCAAATGGGCAAGTTGAGTCTACAAACAAGGTATTGGAAGTGATCCTAACTAAGACATTCTGGCTACATCACAAAGACTGGGCAGACAGGCTTTTAGAAGCACTGTGGGCCTATAGAACCACGTGGAGAAATACCACAAGATTTACTCCATATGAGTTAGTGTATGGAAAACATGTTCTTATGCCCATTGAGATTCAAATGAAAACATTTAGGACAACTATACAACTAGGCATAGATTTATCAGAGGAAAAAAAATAGAGAATATCCCATCTCAACGAGCTAGATGAAATTAGGCAAGATGCAATTTAGCACATTATTCTGGTACATGAACAAATAGCTAGATGGCATGATAAATTCATCAAGAAGAAAGTTTTCAAGCCCGGTGATTGGGCCCTCCTTTTTTATTCTTGGTTTCAGAACTTTAGAGGAATAATTACTAAAATATGGTTGGGGCCTTAAGAAATCGAGACTGTATTCAACAATGGATCAGTCATGATAACAACAATTGACTACCAACAACATTCTTTTGTGGTCAATGGCCATCGACTGAGGTTGTATCAGAGGCCAATGTCCAAGGATAACTTTGTAAGAGATATTTTGTAATAGTCTGAAATGGAGGCAGTAGGAAGAGGGTCTCCTTCCCCCTCTCCCACCTCTGACTGAATCTTTTCTTTCATCTTTATGAATGTATGTACATAAGAAAATTGAAAAAAAATTAAAAAAATATAAATATAACAAAAAAAAAACAAATATTAAAACAATTAACAAATACAAAAAAATAGTCTAGCCATGAAAATCAATTTACTGACATGGTTAGACAAGGGTTTGTCTTAAAACAAGCTTGCTAGCAGATTAGCCCAGAATAAAAATTTCTTCTCCACAATTGTTAGACCTTACTACATGTTCTTCAAATCATTTTGTTTGTTCTCATGTCAGATGATGAGGGATGCATTAAGGCTCTCCTTATGATAGCTTCGCCTCCATTGACATCAAGACATCATCTGGGGGGTTAAAGTCAAATATTTGGATGGTACCTAGGGGCTTGCATACATTAATGGAAGGTTCCCTCACTAACAAAAGTGGGGATTCATTAATGCCTCATGTTTGTCAAATCTTGGAGGACATTTGACATCAACACATTAATTCATGCCCAAAAATTTGAACCAGTGGAACCTTGACTCCCATCATCATCAAAGGTGAACATTCTCACATTGGTTAACAACTTTCATCAACGGTTGGTAATCCAATGAGTTCCATCCATGTTCGACAACAATACATCTTTCACATGGGTGGATTTGTTCCAGAAGTTTGGGTCGTGGTGAAGACATATTAGTTATGATCTGGATGACAGTTTGCAAAAGTCAATGTGATTAAAAGGAAGTTGGTTACAAGGCATATCCAATGATTCATATTGTCTCAAAAAGAGTTGGATGTCTTCCTTCTTAGTAGGTTTCCCACTAAAAGGTGAGACTTGTTCCTTGATACAGAGCTTGGGACATGGTCTGAATCAGACTATCCATCCCATGTTTCTCTGCTTCCATTGTAGTTAATTCCATAATCACTGGAATGATAGTTTGACATCAACAGTTCTATTCTCCTCTTGGTTTTTGATTTCAAATTCCAGTATTTCCAGTAAGTTCAGAATTCCCTAAGCTTTCAAATATTCTCTAAACCAGTTTTGACTTAAATTTGTAAAAAATATATTTCATCATTACATTCATAAATCATAGAGTGAAGTAGTAGCATGATTAAGAGCATCAGTGAAAAATAAGTTCTCGATAGTATTCTTGCACCCACACAGGAATGATACTACATGTACTGGAATATTGTGACCACATTTTAAAGAATTTTTTGTGTGAGGCAAAGTATCATCTCCTCCTTCAGTCTTGGGCATATACAACATGTTCATGAAAACAACATCAATATCATCATCGCTTTCGATATCCACATGAATTCCACATCTACAGTTAAAATGGGTAATGAATTTTTAAGGTAAGATTGCTTTGAGATTATTTTTAGTTTATTAGCAACAAAGGATATCATTTTAACAACTTCGCATGCCAATCCAACTCATCCTCATTACTTAGCCTTCAAATTTTGTTCATTCTTGTATTGTGTGGTCATCAAATCCATAAGTCATATGTGTAGCATAACGATTGGCCATCCCTATGTTTCTTTCATACGAAATGTATCTCTACTTGGCCACATCATCCGATATTTTACCCACTAATAAGTATTATCTCTATTCCACGGGTGATTGATTCATGCAAAAAGATCAAATATATGTAAAACCCCACTTTCTCCATGAAATTTAGTGATTGATTTTCTCATAAGGGAAACCAAGAACATTTGAATGTTTATCGTTACGTTTGCATAATTTTGAATTATTATTCCCATACCGAGTCACTTTGCCATCATTGCAATGAATGGAATTCATATCACCCCATCGTAAAGATAAATGGTGCACCACAATGATTTCAGACATGGCTATAGTCATTTTCTCGATCTTCATTTTTTATGTAGCCAGCTTATGCTAAAATTTCCACCTTTCTGAGAAATTATCTGCATTCACAGATCACACCCTCCTCGTTGCTTTGAGTGTTCTTCACCCTCATTGACCCGTTGAGTGTTCCTTAATTGTCTTCGGTGAAACCCTCATCCAAACCCATATTCTAGCATGGTGGTAGACTGCCACGAACCCATTTCTCGGTGAGCGCTTGAAGCTATACCTGAGTATCATAAGTGCAAGAAAATGTTTAAGGAGGTTGGCATCTCTTCATCACCAAGTTTCGAGGGTTTAATGACTAGGTTTCCCTTCAGTTCGCACATAGATTTGATGGAAGATTGGCTAGGGTCATCGATTTGGAGATAGTAGTTGTTGAGGAAACCCTAGCCAATGTCACAGGCCTCCCCAGGACTGAAGAATATTGGTTCAATAAATTGACGCTTGGCACGGAAATTAGCAACCAATTTCTTAAGGCGGAATACCAAAACATGAGATGGGCAAAGGGGGTCCCAAGGGAATACATCATGGATGAATGGAAAACACCATTGGCAATTTTTCAGAGGTACTTAAACTGTGAGGTAAGGTATGCCCTCACATACCAATATCATGTTCGAATTCTACTTCATTTCGAATCCAAAAACTGATAAATTTCCCTTACTATCTATACAAAAGTCTAGAAAAAATGTCTAAGATGGTAAAGAGGAATAGTTGAAACCCTGAAAGTAGCCTCTACCATCATGGATTAGTTAACCTATTGGTCGAAGCTGAGCTCCGTAAAATAAATAAAATGTGGGATCAGTTCTTGGGTGAGAATGCATTTATAGACCATGTCCCTGTGGCAATGGAAGAGGGGCCAAGCAATTTGGGAAAATAACATAAAAAGGAAAGGATCCCTATGGAAATGGAAGAGGGGATGAGCAATTTTGGAAAATGACAGAAAAAGAAAAGGATTCCTGTGGTAATGGAATAGGGGCCAAGCAATTTGGGAAAACGACAGAAAAAGGAAAGGATACATGTGGTAGTGGAAAAGGAACGGAGCAATTTGGTTAGACGATAGAAGAAGGAATGAATACATATGGTAGTGGAAAAGGAACCAAGCGATCTGGGTAAACAATAGTAAAAGAAAACATTACCTGTGGTGATGGAAGAGGAACCAAGAAAATTGGATAAACAATAGAAAAAGGAAAGAGCCAAGAATGGTATGTCAAAAAAGGAGGCTACGATGATCAAGCCACTGTTTGAGATCCCTCCAGTTTGTAGGGTCACCCATCATATGGAAAAGCAAGAAACCATGAAAGTTGTTGGACTATCCCCCAAGTACCCATGGGTTGCAACACATGAGGATCCAATCCTTGTTGATGTTGATGATGAGGACACCTTTCCCATTGTACAACTCTTCAAAGTTTCTAAACACCCCAAACCCATGGACAAATGTCAACCATATACAGAATTCACAGATCCAAATTATAAACAAATAAATGATCCTATTGAGCGAGACACACTAGTGGAGCCACATGCATAGTTTTTCACTCCCACAGGAGAAGGGGGGTGTAATGAGGAAGTATTAAAAAATATATATCATACTGTAGAGAAGAAACAAAAGCATGGGACTCCAAAAACTCCCAGCATAGTTGTTCCTAGACCTTCTAAGAAAGGACTTGAAGATTACGAGGGTTCAAACTTCTTGATGGATGAGTTTGTTATTGAAATTCCACTAGACAAGAAACTCAGGAAGAGAAGAAGAGTTAAAAATATGGAACAGGAAGTCATGGATTTGTCTGTCCTAAACAAGTGTATCGAAAGGGAAAATCAACAGTTAAAAGGGAAGAGAAAGAAGTTTCAGGAAGAGATTGAGAAACTTCAATCTGAAACTAAGAAAATGAATAAGAAGATGAATAAAATACTTCATCCAGACAAACCAAGGAGGAGAGACAATTTGGATAAGAAGAAATCAGGCCTCAACATACTGATAAGCGTAGGAGGACTCTCTCAGTGGTTGAAGAGAGTACATATTTCAATTTTGAATAGTTTTGGAATATATTTGCATGAGGATATGCAAATGATCATGTGTGGGGCTAAGGTTGATCTCCCATTTTTTCACTCACCATACACCTCTTTGGCCATTTATTCCCCACTTATGCATTGAAATCCAACTCATTGTATCCTACCTTTACCCTTCTTGCCTACCTAAGATCTTAATTTTAGCATGAGGTAAAAGTTGTTTATTTTGATATTTTATGAGTTCTTAATAAATTAATTAGGATCTTTTGGCTATATTTTACCAATGATAAAAGTGCACTTACCTTTTCACTGTAACAATTGTTCCCACACTATTCCTGGCCTTTCAGTACCAACGCAGGCATTCTGGTACCCGAGGTTGTGGCTTCTCCTATTTGCGCACGCCCAGAATGTATTTGGCGATATGGGTAATCTTCGTGTAACCAACAATATGGGTGTTGACCATTTCACTTGTGCCCAACATTCCTCTATATTACACGAAACCTCAAGAAAAACCATAATCATGTCTTCGAGTGCAACACCATATCGGGGTAAGAACTTAGCACATAAACGATATCTAAGTTGGTTAGAACGATTACCTAAGATTGTAACCTGTGATAAAGGAAATCGTGGTCAGTAAGATATTTCAGTTTTGATAAGCCATTTTTACCCCTTAATTCATGAGATTAGGGGAAGATGATTTAATCTGGTATATGCTCAGAACTTGATTTACAAAGGGATTCGCTCTATGTATAGACTAATATGTATATACTCTTTTCTGAATATAATAAAAAAGACTACGTTACTCATTTCTTGTTCTTCATACTGTGATGGATATGTTGTGAGCCGGTTAATGATTTATGTTTGATATTAATCGGGTTTTTCTCTACTTTTGTTTATAAATTTGTGAGTTATTGAATCATTTCCACTCACTACTTGGGAAGGCATGGGCCCACCTCCCCTGGTAAGTTGAGTTATTTGTATATTATGTGTTTTGTATTTGTTGCAGCTATGTTCATGGAGGGATTTGTGTGGAGTGATCTCTAAACTGTAGTCTTTATTTGAGTTATGTGTGTTCTTTACCCACTGGGGATTTTCATGTGTTGTAAACCAAACTACCCTTAGTACCATGGAAGGATTTCATATTGACAGATAGATTTGTGAATGAATGATTAATATTTACATCTTACTACAATATCTTGTTCTTGTATAAGCTTCAAATTTAAACATGTTCCAAGATTTATTGGTAGCTTATATAACCACGAATGTCTAATCTAAATACTTCACACACTTGTTAATAAATATAAGAGCTCATATGTTCCAATGATTAAATTGAACAAAGATACTAAATTACCCACTGTGTGTGTGACAACTTGGAGTTGTAATAAAATAAGTAAAGTGTTGACTCTCATTAATGAAGATTGGTTTATGAGCAAATTATAAGATCTGTAATGTCAGGTATGATAATACTGTAACTTCCATATGCTTAAGAAGTTATCTCATTTTCTTATCCTATATAAGAATAATTAATATCAAGCATTGATAGAAGTTTTGTGATGACCTAGTCGCATATCAGGAAACTTTAAATACTCTTTGATTGTTGGGAGAATGGATTGTATTCACAAAGCATTTAGTTGCTACCTTCATACTCTGACTCTGTGGTATTAAGGGAATAGGTCTTCAAGTTATTAATAGGAGTTTGTCTATGAGATTTGAGTTGTTTTCTTCCTGAGTGTGGTATGACCTCTAGATGTGTTTTAGAAAAAGAGAGATGATATTTTAGGGGACAAGAGTTTAGTTTCAATCGAATGCAAATTTTGTGTTTACATTCCTTACTGGTAGTTGTAAGTTTTCTTTATAAAGTATTGCTATCTCATTACTTGACCCACCAATTGAAGTGTCAAACCTGGTGGCAAGGCTCGTTCAAAGTCATTCCCCTACATGTTGATTTATTGTCTATGGGTAAGAATGCAGTGGCACCATGGAGTGTGTCCTGCTTGTTGTGAAGTAAAAAATTTAGGTTAATGGTAGGTTAGTTACTAGGAATTACTCTCAAGATGGTTAGTCTTATTCTAGGTCAGTAACATAATTATTTGAATACTTGAGTGGATTCATATTGTTGACTGATATATACATATTCCTAGGTAATTGCTACTATGTCTCTATTAGTTTCTTGTTTTTTTACTGCACTGATAAATAGTTGATTGTTTTTCATACATAGAATAGAGTTTAAATAGTTGATTCCTTAGCTTGGTTATTGATTATCTGTATGGAGTATTGGTTGCTTTGTTTATGTTCATGCATGATTGGTAGGTTACCTAGTTCTCTTGCTCCTTGAAAGACAAATTAGGATACACTTTTTTCATTTGCTTGCACATACTATGCCTGCAATTCATCAGTTTACGAACCTGGTTAACATTTATGTGGGACTTTATTACAACAATTAAATGGACCAACATGACTCCTCATAATATCATCTATATTTGGAGGGGTCTATACCACTCTCCTTTCATCAGATTCTTCTTCTTTGTTAAATGTGAAATCTCTCCCCACTCATGGTGTGTCACCATCCTTCTGCTTGTATCTTTGTTTGGGAAACCATTAATTGGTTAAGTGTTGATAATAAAAAATTTGTGTTCGTTGATTATCTACAATTTTATGAAAATTATAGGTAATTTTGTAAAATAAAATTTAACTCCACCAATTTAGTAAGTAAAAAAAACATACAATCCATATTTAATCATGAAAAAATAGCACATGTTCTCATCCATCTTTTAACCAAAAGGTTTAAATAACTCTTTTCGATAGCGATGCAGGGACATCATCCATCTTCATATTTCATATATTATTTATTTACATAGTGCATAATTCGTTGAATTCCACAAACTAGGTAAAATCGTGGCTCAGGAACTATCAGATCAAAAGGTCGATCAAGATGCATTGTTGGATTGTGGTCTTCGTGGTCAAATCCTTAGTGGTTAATTTATAATCATGATCGTTGATCACATTCATATCAACAATCCTCATCGTTATATATTGTAGAAACATAGCCATGGATCATATGTAAGGATCGATGGTTCAGATTAAAAGTTCCAACTCAAGTTACACGTGATTTAATAGAAGAATACTCCACGCTGGTGGTTTCAGAATAACCACTAAGGGACACATGGGGGTGAATAAAGCCACAATTATGCTCATGAGGGAATTTTTGTTGCCACCTCCCGACCTCCCACTTTGCTCTGGATAATTCCATTTGCCTTGCACTAGATTCATTCTTTGTCCCTGAATATTTATTGACTTGCTTATTCAACATGTTCATGCTTTGAATTATCTCCTCCCAACCTTTCATGATCCTTTCATTATTGGATCTATAGATTCATACTTCTCTTTGTAGGATTTACATAGTTATAGGCTCTTTCCCATCTCTTCTTCCACTAGACTCTATCTTATCATTACCCATGTTGGCATGCAGACCTATGATCTCTTCTTCATGACTATAAGACCCTTGATAATCCTCCATATTTCTAGTTATCAGACATGAACTAAATCCTTTTTTCATGTATCTCTAATTCTGTAAGAATGTGAATGCAACAATTGTTGTTAGAATTAAGCATATTGCAAAATACTTATTAATTAGAATAGAGGTAATTCTTCATTTTAAATTATGAAGAACACAAATGAAATATTCCAAAATATTATTCATTAAATACATTCTTCTCCAAAACATCTCTCCAATGGCTGTACTTGTGCCTCATTTTGAGTTATGAGCGGAAAGTTACAATATTCAGATGTTGAAATTTCCACTTTCTTACTGCTACATAGTTACTTTATTGATTTCTGATTTTTTTTTAGCACCCAATTAAAAATTATGGGTGGATATATTTCTTCTCCTTCTCAATACCTTTACAATGACTATTCGTTTGTTCAAATATGATCTCTTAGGTAAAAGTTATTGTCCAGAGAATTTTTTATTGTTTTTCCCAATTTATCCTTGTATGCTACATGTCTCTTCTTTATCTTCCTGCACATTTTTTCATACCCAGATCCCATATATGGCTCCATGTGTGTCTTATATGGTTCATAATATTTCCATATACTATCCCTGTGCCTCAAAAGGACTTATGAGCAAGGAGTTATGCCCTTTAGAAGTAAATAGATCCCAAAATTTTACCTCAACTGTTTTAGTCGTAACTTTCTCATACGAGCTTCGTTTTGTGCTCGAAATAACTCATTGAAAAGATCTCTCATAGTTATTGTATTTAATCTATAGAGACAAAGTGTAACAAGGTACACTCTATTCTCGTGGGTTTTGATTACATAAAAACGTTGTTTACGGCCTCAAAATCACCCCGCAAGTTAATGACCTTCAAACCCGAAAAGTTCATAGAATTTTGACTATTTTTAGTGTTTTAACAATCCTTTAATCTGAGTCATCGATATCAAATAAAAAAAAATTATTTGGATTGTTCATCCTTTATACATCGAGGATCAAATATTTCTTATTGTAAACCAAACTTACCCATTGATCTCCCCAACTCTTGATCATCAACCATCAACCATCGATTGTTTTTATTCACAAACTAAAAGCTACCCATGAATCTCGTTGATCCCCGATCATCGACCATCGGTCATTTCTCCTTACAAACCATCTTTTTCCTACAAACCTCACTGATCCTAACTATAGTTGAATTCCTTTCATGACCAACTTAGTTACAATTTCCCCAAAACTTGACCATCAAGCATCGACCATCTCTTGTATGACATGAAAACTATGTTGACATGGAATGACATGCAGATACAAATGTGACACATCACATCATCCTGAGGAATAAACTTAGTTGAGGTGGCATGACACATCATGATCCTCTTTCACTTCATCAATCATCGACCATTTCTCTTGAATGAATTTAAAACACCTTGCTAAATCTGTGGACACCCAATCATCGACCATCAATAATTAGAGAATTCTCTTGGTCAAATGAAAGCTCTCATCAAATTTTGATGATCCTTGATCATAGACCATTGATGAACGACTATCTCCTTTGGATGCATGAAACATTCACCAAATTATGTAGATCTCTGACCGTCATCCATCAACGGATTTTGTTGGTGAACTTTGACACTTACAAATTTTGGCGAAATTCCTCGATAAATCTGGATCATTGATCTCCCATTCAAAAATGATATTGGACGTTGATGTTATCAAACTTTGCTCAACTTTGCAATTCACGATCGTCAATAATCAACCATCAAAGATTTATTTTGGTTGAATGAACTCTTTGTCAATTCAGCTGACCCAACCATTGGCCGTCAATGATTTCTCTTGGTGAATTTCCAACACTTAGAATTTTTTTACCAAAATCTCCAATTAATTTAGTTCATCGATCCTCAATTTAATAATGTCTTGATCGTCGATTGGCTCCAATTCCTAAACGACCGAAACAAATATAGACTATTGATATTCTTCAACTTCTGAACCATTGTAAATGAATCTTTAGCATTGATCTACTAAAACATTCAAACAACTAAAACCCTATGAATTTTTAAATTTATTAAAGTGAACCTGGTTCGTTCATGTTGCGATTGAATGCGATCTCGATCGTCGATTCATCAACTCTGTCCAACTTCTATAATGGCCATTAAAATTTGGATTTCGACCTTCCAGGTCAAATTTGGCTATGAAACTTTATAGGTTGGCTCCATTAAACCTCTCAAATAGTTATGAGTCCTTTAAACTTGAATTTTTCTCATGAACTTGGGGGTTTCACTCGGACTTTTCACCATTTTCCCCCAAATTCATCATAGATCAAAATCTATGATAGAAAATTTTCTCAAATTTGCATTGGTTCTTGCCTCATACGGGTCCAATGTTGAATTAGAAGCTCTTATACCGCTCTGTAACGTACCCAGCCCCCAATTGTGTCACGTCACTGCTAAATTGTCCCAATTAAAATTTTTGATATTAAATCTAAATGTGGAAATAACACATAGCTTGACATTCTAACTCATTCACCTATCCATTCTAAATGAAACATAAATACAACTACTTTAAGTGTCCACAACAAAAACTAAATAACATATAGCAACATTCAACCACATAAATAAATATTTGAATGCATCATTATGCTCACATCAAGTAGAATTAACCAAATAACTCAGAGTAAATTACACAACAACTATATTATCATTTATCATGGATAAACACAACAAATAAGAACACTTATGAAAGATACAATCGGCTTCAGAGGAGGATCGTTCCTCCCAACCATAAACTTGTTTTTTCATTTCTCAACAACAAGCCACCCCAAGTTGGGGCTATGAATACACAAGTGATGGTGGTCCCTAAGGATGGATAATGTCGCCCTCTCAAAAATTAACTCACAACTAATTCTAGTCCACCAACTATCTTCCCTTCAACCTCCACAACCCAAGGAATGGAATCCCACTACATTGCTCACAGTGCCTTAGTACTCTCCACTCCCCTCCAAGGCTTCCAACATAGGTTGGACAAGAAATCTACTTGTTGGGACCTCAAGAATTCTACAGCTACAATTACAAATTCCCCAACAACAAAACACATACTTCTTTAGATGAATTTCGAACAACACATTATTCCTAGGCACACATTTGCCTTCCCCATGAAATTTCAGGTCCAAACAATTGCCAAACTTTTCCACAATAGCTACCCTCAAGATTCAACACACAAAACTCCATTGCTAGCGAGAAATCTCCATGTTAAAATGGCTCTCCATGAAAAATCATGCATGTGCAATTCTGCTCCCCCGTATCCATACAAAATTCCTCTCTTTATCTTGTTTGCTTGACTTGTACTCTTCCCCAAGTTGATTGTACTCAGCCCCCATGCTCTCAATAACTATGGGATGTGACTCTCATGCTCACTCTCTTACGTGAATTCAATGATTGGGCTCTAGAACACTCAACAACAAATGGAAGGTTCGTGGTATTTGGATAATTTAGAAAAAAATTATTTGGCTTTAATAAACATGGGTAAACTCTCCCCCTTTGACCCCTTCCCTCTATTGTGAATACTTAACACCCAAATCTTTGTCTATAACTCGCAATACATTTTATTCATTATATTCAATTTAGTACATAGCTTTGGCTCTCAATCATATACTATATGTACATTATATATTGCTTGCCTTGCAGCCATGTAATACATCTACAATATAAATCACTAGTTTGTGCTTTGAAATTGGGGATGTTACATGGCACTTAATTCCTCTTACCCATCGAACGGCGACTTCTTCACAAGAGTAATACAAACCAATGTAATTCAACCTCAATAATGGATATGCAAACTGCCGCCATGCATGGATAGAGGGTTTCACTTATTTTGTGTCTACGTTACTCCTCCCTTCGCGGTTAAAACACCAGGCGCATGAGGTCACAACACACTATACCCAATCCACAATGAAAACCCAACACCGATTAGAGTGTTTCGTCATCGCGTGCTTCACTGATCCGTCTAGTAGACAAGTAAACACGTGGAAGAAAATCAACAGAAAATGGTGGGATTTCTCAGAAGGTTAAACTTGGTCATTGAAGCTTTCTTTTTCTTTGGAAGTTTGTATAAAATGCATGGAAGAAGAAATACATCTTTGATTTAATGCAAAAGGTGATATCTTGCATTCTATATTTTTTTCTACCCGATGTAGTGATTAGAAACTTAACGAACATGTAGTGTTTAATCATCTCCATTATTGTATTTGTTCCAAGGAGCTCATTTGGAGATCCTGGATACCCATGGAAAAGGTAATATGCATGATACAAATTGAGGTTTTAATTTCCTTCGAGGTTTTAATTTATTTAAAGAATTCTGTACTATTTCATAGAAGTATTTAAAATTATTTTCCATGTAAATAAAAATTAAAATAAAAATTTACTTACATGAAATTTAAAATGAAAATTATTTCATATTTTTTAATTGAAGGAAAAGGAAAAAATTCTTAATATGTTTTTTTTAGAAGTTGGAAAATTTCCATAATATATGTTAAGTTTTATACTTTTATTGTTTTTATATGTTTTTCCCTTTGAAAATTAAAATAAAAAATCAAGAGTCCTGTATGGGGTGACAGCTGGAGCAAGCGTGCCATCTGTCTGTGATTTAAGGCAGGGCTTAAATGTGGAAGGCCATCCCCTTAATACCAGTATTACGGATGCAGGCTCGACATAAACGCACTGCAATGGGAGGACTCCTCGAGCGAGTGACCATTTACGAACTCGGCGAGTGCAATGCTAAAGGTGGGCATGGGGATATGCGGTCGGATTATTGGTTTTCTTTCTCTTCGCCCTTGGTTCTGCTCTGTGTTTGGAGACGCTGGTGTGGCTCAGAGCTCCTCGCGCCCTGGTACACCACCCTCTGGTGGCGAATTGTTGTTGGTGATTACGTTTTCAATTGGTCTCAGCTTGTGTGTATCTCTGGGAGAGTGCTTGGCAGCATGCCAAGGAAACGGGGTGTGCCGCGACAGGGCTCAGCTTGGTACGCCCGTAAGGAGAAGCGTAAGCGCAGGGAGCAACTTGAGCGCGCTCTAGTCATAGCCACCTCTATGCTGAGACAGAGGGCTCGAGCCGAGGAGAAGGCTCTGCTATCCACCATTGCTGAGAAGCAAATTGGATGCAGCAGCCTGGACACGGTCAATTTGGAGGATAGCACCGAGCTTTTGTACCCGACCTGCATTGTCGAGGAGGACCTGACGTTAGCGGACCTGACGACAATGGAAATGCCGAGCGACAAAGTGACGGAGCCTTGCAGTGGGGATGGAATTCACATGCTGAAGGTGGATGCCGACTTTCCTGGTTGCATAGTTGAGGAAGAGTTTCCCTGGCAGGCCATGGAGACCACGACTGATGCTGGAGGTGCGCAGGAAGACGAGAAGCAAAGGGATGAAAGGAGCGGTCGGCAGGATGACAAGATGCCCGACGCAGGTGGTGACATGCATGGCTTTCTACGAAGCGAGGAGCACCTGTCCTTGGTGTTTGAGCTCCAAGGCCACATGGCTGACCTGGAGCACCGTGCACATGTCATGGGGCAACGCCTAGACGTGCTTTTCGATGCTTACTCGGACGCTCCAGCTCGACGCAAATGTCCACTTTGTGCGCAGTCTTTCGTCATCCCGGTCGGCTCCACATGGAAGACCAACGAAGACGACAGGTCACCAACAACCTAGAATTTTCATGTTTTATGGTTTTTAGCTTTTCGTTACTATTTTACATGTCTTTAGACTTTAGGCACCTGTCTTGGTTTCCTTCGGGAAGGACAGGTGCCAATAGATTATAGCTGTTTTTGGCATGTATTAATGCTGGTTTCCGGTTTCCGACAGCATTTTGGACGACTTAGACTCTTGACTATGTACACTCTAATACAGATTTTGGATAATATATTATAGCAGGGCCCTCCCTTTTTTATTTAAAAAAAAAATAAAAAATCAAGTGTAAAATCTCAAATCAAAATTATTTCATATTTTTTTAATTGAAGGGTAAGGAAAATTTTACTATTGTGCTCTACTTCTTTTTTATTATGGGTTGGAAAATTTCTATAATATAGGCTACTTTTATTCTTTTATTGTTTTATATGTTTTTTTCTTTTATTAGTGTTTTTCCCTTATATCTTGCAATAGAAAAGAAGAATGTTAACATTTTTCTTGTGCCAAGTGAGTTCACATAAGGAATTCTTATGTTTTTTATACAATGCATTCCTATTTTTATGGAGCTTATGCATGTATATTCTATTTATTGAAGGCATATTGATTTAGGATCAAATAATAAATTTTCTTGTTATCAGAATTTATAAACAAAACTTCTAGCTATTTGTTAGACTTGCTCATAATTATTGGTATTTTCTTTCCATTAAATGTATTATTAATTTAATTTAGTCCAATTTAACTATAATATTTGTAGCATGTACATATTAATATTTGTAGATGATTTTTTGTTTAAAAAAATGATTTTTTTTCATGATTTTTAAGTATATATATTTGATCTCAAATTTGAAATAGCAATTCCTTCTAATCAAAATTCCACTTTTGTCAATATCAAATTAACATAGATATTTCAACATTTCAAATTAAATAAATATTTGAAATCTACTATTTGCCAACCACTGATAAAAGGGGTTTATAATAAAGTTCTCAATATTTGAAAATATTGAATCTTTAGATTCCAATGAAATGAGGGTTTATCAATTCGAAAGTGCAACTTAGAAAATTTTGAAGGCTTCAATAATTTTTTCAAGATTTTTAATTCCAAAAGTTGCCAAATTTTAATGAAAAAAAGGTATTTTAATAAATTGATAAAAAAATGATACGATAAATTATTTGATTTGATTTTTACAATGTTTGTATTTTATCTTTTATATTGTAATTTAGAGAAATGTGATGAATTTTACAAGTAAATATTCTTCATTTTATTTATTAATATTGATATTTCTTTTATAGATTGTCTACTTAATTTTAAATTTTATATAAAAATTATATATATATATATATATATATTCTTATTTGAAATATTTTAAAAATCTAAATATTTACATTTAAATATTTTTTTAATCTCTATATTTAATAAATATGAAACTAAGTTTAATATATATAAAATCCATGAAAAGTTTGTCTAATTAAAAAAAAATAAAAATAAAAAATAAAATCTATATATACAAAGCATATTAATATAGATTCATTTTAACTCAAAATATTTTAATTATATAGAAATTTGCATCCATTTTTTTTTTAAATATTTAATAGATCCCAATTAAAAATAAATTTATATTAATACAAATACAATATAAATGCATTGTAATATAATTACACAAAATAAAATGGGTTATAAAATAATCATTTTATGGGTGGAATTTTTAATTTTTTTTTTATAAAAAAAATAATTTATTTTAACATGTCAATTTAGAAGGGTTACAATAAAGTTAGCTCTTCACTTTGAAATATAACCCTTCTCTTCAAATTTGATCCCTGGTAATATGTGTGATTGGTAAGGCTCACATGCAAATGCATGTTTCAAGAATATTGTAACTTCATGATAGAACTCAACATAGTGTGAGACTCCCATGTTTGTGGGATTGGTGATTTGGTTAGACTTGAATTGATATTCGTTAACTTTGTCTAGCTATTCTACGAAATGGATTTTTATATAAATGAAGAAATGGATTCAACATGATGAGAAACCCTTGGGACATTAGGATTATACAGAAATAATCACTCAAATCTAAGAGTCTAATAATTTCTCACCGAATTTAGGACAAATGTGCCCTAAAAAAATCATCATTGCCCTTCAAGAGTTTTCTAGTCTTTCATAAAATGATTTAAAATTATTTCCCGTGCAACATAAAATTAAAATAAAAAATCACTTGTGGGATCTTAAACGAAAATTATTTCATATTTTTTTAATTGAAGGGAAAGGAAAATTTTCTCAATATGTTCTATTTTTTTTAATGGGTTATCCATAATATGTGCTACTTTAATACTTTTGTTGTTTTTAAATGTTTTTTTCTTTTATTAGTGTTTTTCCCTTTAAAAATTAAAATAAAAAATCACTTGTCAAATCTCAAATGATTTTTTTTCATATTTTTTCAATTGAAAGATAAGGAAAAATTTCTTAATATGTTCTACTTTTCATTGTTTTTATGGGTTGGAAGATTTAGATAATATGTACTACTTTTTATTTTTTTATATGTTTTTTTTTTATTAGTGTTTTTCCATTATAGCTTGGCAATAAAAAAGAAGAATTGTGCCAAGTGAGTTCACATAAAGAATTGTTATGTTTTTTATCCAATACATTCGTATTTTTATGGAGCTCATGTATGTATATTCTATTTATTGAAGCTACATTCATTGAGGATAAAATAGTAAATTCTCGTGTTATCTTGATTTATGAACAAAACTTCTATCTATTTGCTTGATATGCTCATAACTATTGGTATTTTCTTACCATTAAGTGTATTATTAATTTAATTTAGTCTAAATTTTTTCTAATATTTGTAGCATATATATATTAATTATTGGCACTCCAATGCTCCTAGATGATTTATGTTTGAAGGAATGATTTTTTCTAGTGACTTTTAAATATATATTTGACCTCAAATTTGAAATCTTAATTCCACCCAATTAAAATTCCACTTTTGTCAATATCAAATTGACATCTATTTTTCAACATTTCAAATTAAATAATAAAGTCATGAATATTTAGAATGCCCACAAATAATCAAAGGGTTTATAACAAAGTTCTTAGTATTTGAAAATCTTGGATCCTCCCATAGAGGGGTTTAGCAATTTAGAAGTGCAACTTAGAAAATTTTGAAAGCTTCTCAATTCTTTTGATCATAAAATTTAAATAATAATTTTTTCAAAATTTCCAAAAATTGCCAATTTTTAATGAAAAAAGAGTTTTTTAATAAATTTATAATTGATATGATAAATTATTTGATTTGATTTTTACAATGTTTTTTTATTTATTTTTATTGTATTTTAGAGAAATGTGATAAATTTTACAAGTAAATATTCTCCATTTTATTTATTAATATCCATATTTCTTTCATAGATTATTTACTTAATTTTAAATTTTATATAAAAATAATTAAAATAAAAAATTATATCAATATAAATCCATTCTTATTTATAATATTTTAAAAATTTAAATATTTACATTTAATTTTTAATTTTTTTAATTTTTCTATATTTAATAAATATGAAACTAAGTTTAACCTATGTAAAGTACATGAAAAGTTTATCCAATTAAAAAAAATAAAAATAAAAAGTAAATTTTATATATACAAAACATATTAATATAGATTCATTTTAACTTAAAAATCTTTTAAATGTAGAAATTTACATCTAAATTTTTTTCAAATATTTAATAAATCTCAACTAAAAATAAATTTATATTAATATAAATAAAATATAAATGCATTATAATATAATTACACAAAATAAAATGGATTATAAAATAATCATTTTATGGTTGAAATTTTAATTTAATTTCATTTTCATATAAAAAGAATAATTTATTTTAACTTGCTAATTTAGAAGGATTACTATAAAGTTATCCCTTCAGTTTGAAATATAACCTTTCTTTTCAAATTTAATCCCTTGTAATATGTGTGATTGCTAAGGCTCACATAGAAATGCATGTTTCAAGAATATGGTAACTTCATGATAGATCTCAACATCTTGTGAGACTCCCAAGTTTGTGGGATTGGTGATTTGGTTAGACCTGAAATGATATTTGTTAATCTTGTCTACCAGTTTTACAAAATGACTTTTTTGACTCTTCAACTAGATGCTTTCTAAAATGGTGTAAAGTT
>JASDQU010790058.1:240247-268832 GCA_032191745.1 Picea mariana | reverse complement strand
ATCTCCTTTGATTTTATTGGAAGATGAAAATCAATTAACATGGTTACAATCTCCAATGATATCTATTTAATTTAGTGATTTGTTTAAAAGAAAAACCAATCAATTTACATAATACATTATTTCTTATATTTACATTCTATTTTATTGTATTTCTAAACATCAATTATTTTTTCTATTTCTATTTCTATTTTATTATGTTATATATATTTACATTTTCATTATACATTAAAAAAATATAATTATATTTCTTTTATTTTTATTTTTCTTTCATTCATTGTACATACAAAATAATTAAAAAAAAAAATAACTTATCCAACTTATAATAATTATATTTCTTTTATATTTATTTTCCTTTCATTCATTGTACATACAAAATAATTTTAAAAGAAATTACCTTATCCAGCATATGAATGTTATCCCATTTGTAATATCTCACTTATAAGCAATCATTTAAATATAGACAAATAATTAAAAATTAATATCATATATACAGTCTCTCATTTGCAAGGAATCATTTAAATAAATATAAATAATTAAAAAGTAATGGTTGACCTTAGATAGAGTTTTTAAATTTATAAGAATGAAAATGTTAAAATATTAAACCCAACATTTATTATCATATTAAAACAATCGGTTATGAGTGGCCCCGTCGTTCCAACATCTTGAGGTCCCACGCCACGATAAAATATTTTGGGTTGTGCATGAGCCACTTGAAATATCGTCTCAGCCCACTCATAACTGTCTCTAGTTCCTTTACTTTTGTTTTCCAAAGCCAAATGAGTATGGGAGCATAAAAGATTTTGTTTTAATATTCCACTTTTGTGAGTGGATTTATTAATGACTCTTTATGACCTTTTGGCCGAGGCAGCTAATCAAATGTGATGACGAGAATCTACATTTTAGTTACTCATATATGTCTTTAAAAACGATGTGCCATGGACATAGAAAACAACATGATTTCAAAATTTTCATCATAGTGTATATATATTTTTGAGGAAGGGCAAAGCAATTGATTATACCTAGAACGAAATATCCAAAAATAGAGATGAGAGAGTGGGTTTATTCAAAGGGAAAATTAATTATTGTTTCGATGGAATTGACATATTTTACAGGGAAAGGACCTACCATATAACGATGTTTTAATAAACATTAACTTCACCCATTACACAATTTTGAATTTAAAAGGATTTTATTTAAATGAATTATATATGAAATTATATGTGTTTAATAAACATTAACTTCACCGATTACAAAATTTTGAATTTAAAAGGATTTTATTTAAATGAATTATATATATGTGGGGAGAGAGGATGGTGAAATGAAATATTGTTACATACAACACCAATGTGAAAAATCTGCTTTCGCATGACATTCACACAATATTAATATGAAGCACCATATATATCATGAAAACACAAAGGTCATTCTTTAAGAAAAACATTTTTAGAAAATATTGAAAAATATTTTTAGAAAATATTGATATGAGAAGTTTTGGATATTTAGTTAAAGGACATTAATTTTAATAAATACAATGCTTTAATGTTAAGTAAAAAATCGAAACCAATTAATAATACATGACATTCACACAATATTAATATGAAACACCATATATATCATGAAAACACAAAGGTCATTCTTTAAGAAAAACATTTTTAGAAAATATTGATATGAGAAATTTTGGATATTTAGTTAAAGGACACTAATTTTAATAAATACAATGCTTTAATGTTAAGTAAAAAATCGAAACCAATTAATAATACCATGCATGCCCAACTTGATTAGGAATCACTAATAAATACAAATATGTATATATTGATACCATCTCCTTTCAATTGTTTATCCTCACAACTTTGAAGATGGGTTATGATTAAGAACCTAAGATGCCATCTCTTTAAAACTTTCCACGCAGTTAAAACCAAAAATTCAATAATGCATTGTGAAACCTTATACAACCAAAAAAGGATGCTACTAGGATGCTACTGATGATGACATCTAATTCCAATCTAGTTAACATGAAAATATTGCCCCCTTTAAGGAAAAATAAGCTATAAGATGATGTTTAAATTATTGATGTAAAACTAAAATGTAATAAATGTTTTAATATTTTTTGTTTCTAAGAAGGCATGTGGTGCATCTACGCATTAATATGTGCACACCAATATTCAATGGGAAAAGACTTACCATTTGTTTTGTGCTCTAATAAACACACCCAAAGACATGAACTCTAATACCAGTGCAAATGATTTTTTAGCTACGTTTTTAGTTACAGTGTTAGTTTACCATAAAAATGAGCATGATAGATGCATGATATCATCAATTCATTAATACATTATTAATTTCATACCAATGTAATCATCAAAAACCTTGGACATGCTCGGTAAAAATGAAGCCACTAAAAGGGAGTTTTGGCCATATACACTTCCATATGGTGTTATTTCAATAGTTCCATGATAAGTGGTATTGTATAGCCATTATGCCCATCAACACTGCCTATCTAGAGCAAAGCACCTCAAGTAGGTTTCCAGGCATTTTTTTGACTACTTTGATTTGACCATAAGTTTGTGGGTGATAAGATATACTCATGTTCAACTAAGTGCCTTAGAGGTTTAAACAACTCTTGCCAAAATTTGTTTGTGAATGTGGGGTCATGGTTCAACACAATGGAAGTGAGCATACCATGTAACTTAAAAATATACTCCATGAAAACTTGGGCAATAAATGGGTGTGGTAGAGCACAAAAGTGGGCACATTTGGAAATGAAATTGACTACCACCATAATGATTGATTTGTTGTTAGTTATTGGAAGGTCCACTATAAAATCCATCAAAATGTCAATTCATATAGTGGTGAGTATTGGTAGTGGGTGCAATTCCCATGAAGTCTTCATTGTCTCCCCCTTGTTCCTTTAATAGGCATCACACAAAGCTACCAAATTTTTGATGTCTTTTTTCATGCCTTCTGAAAAGAAAGAGTTCTTAATGTGTGCATAGGTTTTGTGAAACCCAGAATGACCTATGGTCAGAGAGGAATTTAGCTTCCAACAGTTCCTCGAAAATTATTTCAATTTCATTATTTTGTGTAAAAGGGTGGCTGCAAGGAAGCACATTAGGTGGTTAGTTGTTGAGAATAAATGGAATGCCATGATAATTCTCACCTTGTAAAGAGGGTAATCCACGAGGCATGTCAAACTCTTGTTGATGCTTATTCAATATCAATTATAAATCAAGGTGGATCTCTGGTGACGAGTTGTCGACAACTTGGATGGCATTGAATTGGGAAATAATATCAAAGTGACATTTCTTCAATATATTTTCCATATAGTGAGACATGATAATTTCTGAGGAGTTGGAATTGATCCCCCTGATGGTATGCTGTTGGACATATTTAGTAAAGCTCATGTACAAGTCCTGAAAGTCCATGGTAAGAAGGTCTAATGTTTGTAACCATTTTTCCCAAGTACCACATCATAGCCTCCCATTTCAATAGTGAACATGTTAGATTTGTGTGATATTCCTCTAGTTGAAGTCACACATTCTCACATTTTCCACCACATTTTATCATGCTACCATTATATATCATTTAAAATTTAAAATTATGCACTATGTGGACATAACAGTGGGTTTCCTTGGCCACTCACCTATGAATAAAATTGTGGGTGTTGCCATTCTCAATTAAAACAATCACTTTTATGTTCTTGTTGTAGCCAATAAAATTAAGTGTATGAGGAGCAAATAGGCTTGATAAAGCATGGAGGGAGATCAAGGGTTCCTCGTAAGGTGGCTTTGGAATGGGGTTGTCTATAGGTAGTGGGTTTGTGTCCTCTATTTTCATATTAGGAAAGCCATCTCTATAAATATCCTCAGAGTGTTATCGTTGGGACACGTCCATTCAAAATAATTTATATTCTTTGCATTTATGCCCCTTAAAAAAATTATCATACAATTAAAGAAAATTCAGAGGCATTGATGCTTAACTATTTCTTCCTAAGATAATTTTTGAACCCTCAATAATTGAGATGGAGGGGAAGTGGTAATAGATTCCAAAGGAGGGTGAAGGTGGGGATTAAAGGAGGATATTTTTACCTATGCATTGACGATTGTCTGTCATTTGAGGGTTAGTTGAGAGGCTTCCAACCAAGTAGTTGAGTACCACTAACGAAGCATTCTTTTAAAAAGGAGTCACACAAGCCCTTAATGCATATTTCCAATTGCTCCAAAGATGCTATAAATTCTTCTACTATGCTTGTCTAGCATGACTTGGTCAATGTTTCCAAATAGTAAGGGTCCTTTCAAAATGAGAATAGATGTCTTTCACGATCTAGCTCCATGCAATGTAACTCCCATGTGATTTCTTATGTTGTTGTCACCATTGCCAAAATTCTAGGGTCAGGTATACACCCCAACTTTGAGTTTCATCATGTCATCAATAATTTCATGGAGGGAGAAATAACTTTCCATCCAGGTAACCCAGCCAGTGGTAGCTATCCCATCAAAATTATTCGTATCTACTTTGTGAAAATAGTGCCACATATTGTTGTCATGAAAGGGGGCTTAAGTATGATGCTCCCCTTCTATTGAGGTTTCCTCAAGGGAAGGATTGATTTGAACCTCCTACTTTCCTTCTTATTGGGGACACAATTACATGTTGGTTGAGAGTGAGTGTTAGGGTATCCAAGTTTCTAGTTATTTGATTGAAACTTCCATTGAAGTAACCCTGTTGTCCATGTGTGAGGACTTGGTTTTCATTAGGTAGTCCCAAGTCCACAAGAAGTGTTAGTGGATAGTTATAGCAATGTGATCAACACCTCATAAGAAATGTTTTCAAATAGGTTTTCAATAAGTGTATCATCGGGTCCATTGAAAAATGTTTATCTGAGAGTGGTACCACGATGATAAACACTACACAAGGAGTCTTTTGACATGATATTATTGTACTGATGAAATCCCCAAATTATTGATAGTTTATTTTATGTAGAAATTTCATGGCTTGTGCTATAGAGGTTAGGGTTCGTAGGGCCCTAAGGACAAAGGAGTACTAGGTGATATAACTATCTAATGTACATGTAGGTTTCCAATAGTAGTACTCCACCCAATCTCTCAAGGAACTAAGGAGGCTAGACTATACCCTTAGCTGTTAGAGAGTGATCTCTTCGAGTGTTGTTTTCGATGTATTATAGAAAAAAGATGACTGAAGGGTTTAAGTAAGGCTGATTTTAGGTGCACCAAGGGGAATTTTGATATACCCGCTAGTATGTGGAGGAAAAATTCATATACAATTTCTATTTAATGCAATACTACTTGAAAAAGTACCAATAGGGGTTACAAGAATGTCCAATTGAGTGACACCACTTGTATTTCCCGCATGTATGCTTCCTAGAGCACATATTTTCCCATCAAACTGAAAATATTTGTGTTATTTAGAGATGTTGGAACACATCTCTAGCCTAAAAAAAGATCTAAAATTTAGGCATGTGCTGGCTCTGGAAAGATCTCTAATACCACTTGTAATGTACTTAATCAATGAGAATAGTAGATCATGAACACTATTTAGAGAAATCAAATGTGTAAAAGTAAATGCAATAGAAAATAATATTAAATCTATAGAACATATACCTTGTATTGAAGATTCTCCAAAAGAGTGAGAAATGTTTGCATGCCTCTTCAAGGTGACAAGCTCCTATGAGTAGAGTTCCATTTATAATAACAACACTTCACAAAGCACACCCTAGACTTCTAACTCCATAAATAAATTCTTAATAGTGAAAACCTTAACCACTTGTGGTCATTTCATTAATGGGTACCAACTACTTAGTGACCCTTATTAAATAAAGAGAACTCTTTTCCAACAAAACCCCTTTAAAACTATTGACCCCTCTGGTAAACCAGAAGGCAACGCAGTACACATAGTGCACTGCGTAGTCTCACCTGAGATAGTTCTAATGGTAGTTGCAATGCTCAAGTGCTTGTAGCCTGAGAATGAGTGGGGATCTAGGATTAAAATCCATGATCTTCATTTGTTACTTTAACATTTAATTATATGGAATACCCTATCATTCTTATTCATGCATGTAAAATAACATATCTAACTAGTCATTTATGCATTCATCTAACATCTAATCATTGACAATAAATGAAATACACAATATTCAATCACATAACACGTGATCTACCATGGTTCACCCCTCCCGGGCTACGCCCACAAATATTTGGTTGCTCTACTATTTTATTATGGTGTTTTCAAAACTACAGCGCCGGGCACATTACAACTTTACATCAGCGGGTCAAGATATACAATGAGGGGGACTAGATCACACCAAGCTCCTCATCCTATGATATAACCCTCAATATCTACCCTATTTCCTCTCCTTATCTCAATAGCTTACAACACATATCAGATTTTCAGTCATTCTGGCTTCGAACGAGTAACACTAACCAAAACTCGAGCGAGCCCCGACCTAGACCTCCTAGGTACCTACTTATACATGTTTTTGTCTTACCATCCATTACATATTCTTATCAAAACCATAACCCTATCATGGATAGGTCTTCTTGCATGTGTGCCTCACATGCTTTCCTCTTCTGCATGCGCGTCTGTCTTTCACATGCCACTTTTCTTGCATGCACACCTATCTTTCACGTGCTGCTTTTCCTGCATACACATCTGTCTTGCATATGCTTCTTTTCCTGCATGCATGTATGTCTTGCACGTGCTACTTTTCTTGTCTGCGTGTCTGTCTTGCACGTGTTGCTTTTCCTCAAAACTGGGCTTGCACCCAACAAGCCCCCAACATTGACATCGTGACTCATCCCGAGTCACTGCCTAACTCTAACATTTGTCACTGCTTGTGCCAGTGCTTCAAACTGAGTACTCCATCTGCAGTTGGATTTACATAATCTTCTTTTCGTGCGGTGGTTCTCTATAACTGGTTGATTTCCTCCAAGTGTAAGCAAGTGGTTTCTACAAACCTTTCTCCTTTTGATGGGTCTAGTGGCGCAACGAATCTGTACTCACCTGACTCGAATGTCATCTTCCTTGTCTTCAAATTGATTATGGCCTGGTTGTCAAATGCCCAATCCAAGCCAAACAATGTTGGATAAGGTGTTGTTCCATCAACTATTTATATCACTTCAAAATCATCTTTAGTGTTCACTCCATCCAAATATCCTGTCACACCTTTTAGCCTTCCAATTGGTAGAACCTTGTGTTGGTTTGCTAGTTTCAGTTGAATAGGTGAATATCCTAATGTGGGATCTCCCATACATTTCCATGTCTTCTTAGGAAATACATTTACTTCAGAGCTTAAATCCAGTATAATATCCCCCATGTTGAAATATCCAATGTTGGCATTCAGTCTAAACTCTCTACTTGTCCTCCTCCTTGTATGCAAGTGATTAACTATTTTCTGCTCTAGATTTCCCTCTACGTCTATGTTACATATTTCTAACATATTTTGTAATACTTTAACAAATAATGGATCATTTAGTAGTTTAACACATGATTGCAGAAAATCCTTTATGGTACTTACTTTTCCTAGGTGTTGTTATTTATTAGTGTGATCCAACGACGAAGGCATCTTGTACATTGGTACGTCCTGAGTATGCTGCACAATTGATGTAGATGCAATGTTTGGCTTCAAGAATTCTTTTCCGGCTTGCTTGGATAGTTTCTTTTCGTTCTGTGCATCAAACTACTTATGTGGTTCGACATTCTTCTTCACCCATTGGTGTTGTGATGGATCTTGTCTTACTACATCATCTCTTGTTTTAGATACTCCATGCGTAACTATGTTGATATTTCTTCCATCATCCCTTACTTCTACAGAAATCCATTGAACATTTTGATTGTTCTAATTCCTCTTTTCCTGGATCTTCCCCAATAGTGTTGGACAATCTTCAGTGTCATGATCTGATGTGCGAAAATACATACATGTTGTAGGTGGAAGTGGACATTCTCTTGCATAATGTCCTGGTTGTTGATAGTTATGGCATACCACCGGTCCTCTGCCTCTTCCAAATCCTCCTCTACCTCGTCCTCCACCTTTGTAACCAACTTGATCTCCTCGCAGGGTGTTGTACTGAGACACTTGATTATACCATGCAAGATTATATTGTGGCTGCGCGGTATTGTACTATGGCTGCGTAGTGTTATATTGCTGTGGCATAGTGTTATATGGGGCTGGTACTTTGTTAAACTATGGTGCATATTGTCCTATCATTATTTCTTCCTACACCCTATAGGTGTCTGATGTTCTTTCCCTCATCAGCTCCATTGTCCTACAATCTTTTTTATCATGGCCTACTGACTTGCAAAAGTTGCAATATGAACTCTTAGGTACTGTCTGGTATTTTTGAATCATTGGACAATGATATGGATCATTCCCCCGTGTATTACATATCTCACACCATACTCCTCCTGCCAACAAAGGGTTTGACAGTCTTGTTTCCATGTATTGCGCGAATGTTGGGTACTCATTCTTGTGATGTCCTTATTTCCTACATGTGGTACACCAAACAACTTGTCTTTTGTCCTTAGTCCTATTCTGGTTCAGTTGAAATGTTAAATTCTTCAGATCCTCCTTCAACTCCTCTATTGTTGGATCTGTCTTCTGATATTGGTTCTTTTCTAGTTGTAAGGCTTCCTCCTTCAACTCCACTGTTGGGAAACACTATTACGTGAAACAATCTCATACATGCACACACACACACACACACACACACACACACACACACATATATATATAACCAAACAATACAAAGTGATCACAGGATTATTGCTAACATACAGAAATAATGGATTTAACAGTAATTCATAATTGCAACGGAATACATGATACATTTCAAAGACATAGACATCCATCACATATAAATTAAGTACATAATTAATAATTATATTTTAACTGGAATAACACCACCAACTGTGTGCAGACCTTCCATGAACCTCCCAGCCTTAGACCGCGCTGCTCATCACTCTCTGTAGTAGGTCACCCCTGAGTTGGGACTAAGCTCCATCGAGCAAGGGAATCCTAGGCTAGTAAATGTCAACATGAAGACACATAATTTATGAGGATGGATTCTCTCCCAGGAGCCACTTATGCCCACTTCTCATAGACTCTCATTCCCCACATGTTTGTCCCACCCCAGGAGTATACACCTTAACTGTCACACCGAACAGTCATTTGGCTGCTAAACCTCCCTTGCCTTGGGCTTCAACAACAGGCCAGAATGGAATTCTCCAAGCTCTGTGGAAGCTACAAGACCCCTTCCAGGAGTTCTCACTTCCTTCGCAAACTCTCTTACCTAGAGAGAGTTGCTCACAAACTTGCCAACCTGCTTCTTCAACCACAACCACCTCTCTCACCTAGAGAGAGTGTTGCACACATGCCTGACAACATGCTTCTTCAGCTCCATTCCAGCACAAGGAGGACAAGAGTAAGGCTCAACAAGGAACAAATGACGACAACAGTTCACACTCAGCCAAGGGACTGCATGACCACAACAACCCACAACTATAACACATGACATAGACAATTACGGTATGCTCAGGTTTCACAGAAGACAACAACCCAAACGGTTAAGCATGAACTCAGATTTGCAGTGTGGATAAACTAGGTTCACAGGACACACAGGAGACATGGCTCAGTCCATGGGTTTGCACTGGTTTTTAGGGTGCGTGACAAGGAATCAACGTAGAGATCGAATGTAAACTCAAACGGTTCAGATGAAGGATGCCTTGGCTTCACAGGAAAACATCCCAGGTTGGCCTCATGATTTTGGGTTTTAGAGTTGCGTGAGGTATGCAGAGATTAGATGCAGAGACAACATGGTTTAGACAATGGATGACATAATGGAGATGAACCCCCATCACAACTCAATTCTTGGGTTAAATTGCATGTGCCTGGGCCAACACATGTCGCCCATGAAGCTGCATGCACTCCATCAAGTATGCGTTCCCTTTTCTAGGAACTTAGGATAAAAATATACCTTTCACTCCACTTTGGAATAATAATAAATTGTTATTCAAGGACTTAAGCCCTTAAGCTTAGCCCCTCTTCCAACCTTTCATCCCCCTCTCCCTTACCTATCCTTGTGGAATCTTAGTCCCCCATCACTCTTTGTTTGTGGTCGGTCGACACACAACGATGTTTATATTTTATTAATGATCTGCATAATTACATATACAAAAAAAATCAGGCTCCTGGCCTTTAACACCTAGGCTCTCCGGCCTAAATAACACATAAGCCCACCAACTTATATACACTTGGCTCACTAGCTTATAAACATGATTACAATACATAATATAGCTGGGGCACACCCTTGGGGTATTACAATCCCCTCCCCTTATTTTTTCACTGTCCTCAGTGAAACTTTTACACAACATCAACAAGATTTTCAAAATCTTCAAAAAGATGTGGGTATTTTTCCTGCATAACATCCTCATGCTCCCATGTCGCATCCTCAGGAACGTACCAGGTCCACTGGACCTTTACAAGCCCTATGGCTCGATTCCAGAGCCGTTTTCTTTTCCAGTCCAATATGCACACATGATGCACTTGCAAGACACCTTCTTGCTCCACCTAGATCACATTCCAATCGATAACATGATTAGCATCAGGTATATATTTATTAAGAAATGAAACATGAAACACATTATGTACAGTCATGGATGTAGGTAATGCAAGAATATATGCAACTAGCCCAATTCTTTCTAGGATTTCAAATGGCCCACAAAATCTGGCTGCCAACTTCTAACAGTTTCCCAGCCTCAGGGAACTTCTATTGGCTTTCACTTTCAGAAAAACATGCTCTCCCACTTTAAACTCTTTGTGGATTCTGTTTTTATCATCATAACTTTTCTTCCTGTCTTGGACAACCTTTAAATTTTGCTTAATTTTTAGCATTTGTTCTTCCCCTTGAGCAACTCTAGCCCAACCATTGCTCTATCAGCTGGATTATCCCAACTTACTGGAGTATTTCACTTTCTGCCATAAAGTGCTTCAAATGGGATCATCTTCAATGATACTTGATACCCATTATTGTAGGCGAATTCTACCAAGTGTAGGTAGTCTTCCCATTTAGATGGTTTGTCCATCACATGCATCCTTAACATGTCTTCTATTACTCTGTTCACCCTCTCTGTTTTTCCATCAAACTTAGGATGATAAGTAGTGATGAAGTTCAGTTTCATTCCGAATCCTTTGAACAACCCATTCCATAAATTTGAGGTAAATTTTGGGTCCATGTCAGACATAATTGTCTTGGGAATACCGTGCAATCATGCTATTTCCCTCATAAAAATATCAGCAACATTAGATACCTTGTGAGTAGTCTTCAATGGAATAAAATGGACAGCTTTCGTAAGCTTGTCCACCACCACCATGATTGAATCATGTTGCTTGTCTATTCTGGGCAATCCTGTGATGAAATCCATTGTCACTACCTCCCACTTCCACTCAGGAATGGGTAAAGGTTGCAACAACCCTACTGGGTGCCTGTGCTCATCTTTAACCTTCTGGCACTCCATACATATGGCGATGTATTCTGCAATCTTTTTCTTCATACTTGGCCAAAAGTAATGACTCTTGATTGCTGCCACAATTTTATGATATCCAGGGTGCCCAACATAAGGCACATTATGCATTTCATTCAAAATAATAAGTTTCAAGTCGTGGACAGTAGGTACATAAATTCTATTCTTGTACATAAGTGTTCCATCAGTTTCCAATTTATAATTTTCCTCTTTCTGTGGCATCTTACCTTGCTGTAGCTTTGCTACCAAATCCCTGTACTGGAAATATGCATTTGCAACCTCCAATATTCTGGATTTAATATCAGTTCGATACATGCTAATGGATGTAGCATGCAATTTATGCACTCTCCTACTGAGTGCATCAATCACTTTGTTTTCCTTTCCTTTGATATGCTTGATATCAAAGTCATACTCACAAAGAAACTCCAGCCACCTACTTTGCCTAGCATTCAAGGTTGGCTGATAAAAAAAATACTTCAAACCATTATGGTCTGTCCTTAGTTCGAACCTCCTTCCCATGAGGTAATGAATCAATTTCTTTAGAGTGTGTACTATTGCTGCCAAATCCAAATCATGAGTTACACAGTTCCTTTCGTGCTCTTTCAACTTTCTAGATTCATAACAAATTACGAATCCATTTTGACTGAGGACTATGTAAGTTTTAAACCTGCATGTGGTATCAGAGCATGTTTTTGGCTTCAGAGGGATGCCTTTGTTGTTGAGGGTTTGGCTCGGTCTTGATAGATCAAGTTTATATTGGGTCTGTGATAAACTTGGGTTTAGTGGGAGATTTTGCAGTGGTGATTTGAGTGCAGAAAGAGGAATGGCGAGTTCTTCTAGAATCGAGATAGAGAAGTTCAACGGTAAAAAAATTGAGCTATGGAAGCTGAAGATGGAGGACCTTCTTGTAAACAAATAACAATGGATCGTTGTGGATCTTGGTACATAGCCTACTGGTATGCATCCTACTGGCACAGAGATGACTGGTACACAACCTACTAGTGCACAAACTAATAGCACACCACCTACTGGTATGTCGAAAGAAGATGGGGAGAAATTGGACATAAGAGCAAGGAGTACTATTCAACTCTACCTAGATTCGGTGTTGTTGAATGTCTCAGGAGAATCTACAACCAAGGAACTATGGGATAAGTTGGGGACTTTGTATCAATCAAAGTCCCTGGTAAACAAGTTGTTTCTTCGAAAGAAGTTGTATCATCTTTGGATGGAAGATGGAGATTCTATGACAGAACATCTAAATTCCTTTAATACTCTGGTAAGTCAACTTGGCTCTGTTAATATTATGATTGTAGAAGAAGATAAGTGTATCACTTTGTTATGTTCTTTGCTAGACTCTTGGGATAATCTGGTTGTAGCAATAGGTAGTACCACTCAATCTACATTGAAGTATGAGGATGTAGTTGCATTCTTATTATCTGAAGAGATGAGGCGGAAAAGCATGNTGGTAAGTCAACTTGGCTCTGTTAATATTATGATTGTAGAAGAAGATAAGTGTATCACTTTGTTATGTTCTTTGCTAGACTCTTGGGATAATCTGGTTGTAGCAATAGGTAGTACCACTCAATCTACATTGAAGTATGAGGATGTAGTTGCATCCTTATTATCTGAAGAGATGAGGCGGAAAAGCATGGATGGTCATAGCACAGATTATTTATTTGTAAGAGGTTGTACCCAAGACATGAATCCTGGTAAGCCTTTGGGGTGGAGATCTGAATCGATAGGTAGATATAAGTCTCTAGGAAAATCTTTGAGGAAATGTTGGAAGTGTGGTAAAACAGGGCATTATAAGAAAGATTGCAAGTCTAAGAAGGTTGAAAAACCAAAGGGATCTGATAGTACCTCTTTTACAGAGGCGAAAACCTCTACTGAAGAAGGAGGTAATGTTTACCTGGCATCTACAAGTACACATGCAGACCGTGATGTATGGTTGATCGACTCAGATGCGTCATACCATATGACTCCTCACATGGAGTGGTTCTCTGAATATGAAAAATATGACGGTGGTGATGTATTCCTAGGAGATGACTCGACAAATAAAATAATGGGACATGGAAGGGTTAAGTTGTTGCTAAAATATGGAAGGATTAGAACTCTCCCTGGGGTTCTTCACATTCCAAAACTAGCCAGGAGCCTAATATCTGTAAGCAAGTTGGATGATGCAGGAGTGAATACTGTATTTGGAAAGAACACTTGCAAGATGGTACGATGAGCAATGGTGTTGATGAGGGGAGTTCGGTGTTAAAAACTGTACAAGTTGTTGGGAAGCACTTATACTAATGGGTGTAATAGTTATGTTGTCCTTGAGTAGACAAATAAACAAGACAAGACCAATACTGTCCCTGAAAAGAAGACCATGTTGTGGCATCAAAGATTGGGGCATATTTGAGAAAAGGGCCTTCGAACACTACACGATAAAGGCATGGTTGAAGGTATGTCTAATTGCACTCTAGATTTTGATTTCTGTGAAAATTTCATATATGGTAAATAGAATCGAGTAAGATTCCCATCTGGTTCTACAAGAGAAAAAAAGGGGAGCTTAGAATTGATACACAATCATGTGTTTGGACCTGTGCCTGTTCCATCACTAGGTAAGTCTGTGTATTATGTTTCATTCATAGATGATTTTTCAAGGTACACATGGATTCATTTTCTTAGAAATAACTTTGAGGTATTTAATAAATTTAAAGAGTTTAAGGCTTTGGTAGAAAATCAGGCAGAGAAGAAAATAAAGGTATTGAGAATAGATAATGGTGGAGAATTCTGTGGAAATGAATTCGAAGAATTCTATAAGAAGTGTGGTATAGCAAGATAGAAGACTAATCCATACACTCCTCAACAGAATGGAGTTGTAGAAAGAATGAACATGACATTGATGGAAAAAGCAAGGAGCATGCTCAGTGGTGCCGAGTTAGGACATGAATTCTGGGTAGAGGAAGTGGGTACAACATGTTACCTGGTCAATCAATCACCTTCATTAGCATTGGATGATAAAAATCCACACGAGGTATGGAATGAAAAGAAATCCTCTCTTCAAAATCTTAGAGTGTTTGGTTGTGATGCTTATGTACATGTTCCAAAGGAAAATAGGAGTAAGCTGGATAAAAAAGAAGAAAAGTGTATCTTTATTGGTTATAAAGATGGTGTGAAAGGTTATAAGCTTTGGAACCTAGAAACCAAGAAGACTGTTTATAGTCGAGATGTTGTTTTCAGAGAGGTAAAAGATGTTTCCAAATAGGAATTCCTACCAAGGCTAGAAGAACCTGAGAAAATAGAGCTAGAGTTGGATCATACAAAATCTGAGTCATCTGAAGAAGATGAAGCAGCAGCAGAAGAAGAAGAACCTCATACCACAATATTGAGGAAATCAGTGAGAGAAAGAAGGCAACTAGAAAGGTATAGTCCACCTGATTTTTGTTCCAATTTTGCTTTATCTATTACTGATGATGATCCCAGAACTGTCAGGGAAGCAGTGAATTCAGAGGATAGTAAACTATGGAAGAAGACCATGGTTGAAGAAATGGATGCCTTGGATAAGAATGAGGCATGGGATATAGTTGAGTTGCTAGATGGAAGAAAATCTGTTGGTAGCAAATGGTTATTTAAGAAGAAGTTTAATGTAGAAGGAAAAGTGGAGAAATACAAAGCTTGACTAGTAGCAAAAGGTTATTCCCAGGTAGAGGGAATTGACTTTGGTGATATTTTTTCTCCTTGTTTCTAAGTTAACTTCTATTAGATTTATTTTATCTATTGCTACTGCTTTTGATCTTGAAGTGGAACATATGGATGTGAAGACAACATTCCTACATGGGGATTTGAAAGAAGAAATCTAAATGAAGCAGCCAGAAGGCTTTGTAATGAAGGGAAATAAAGAGATGGTATGCAAGCTAAAGAAGTCACTATATGGTTTGAAGCAATCACCTAGGATGTGGTACCAAACATTTGATACATACATCCTTGAATTGAGATTTGCGAGAAGCAGGGCTGATCACTGTGTATATTCCAAGTAGGTTGGTAATCACTTCATTTATGTAGTGTTGTATGTTGATGACATGTTGTTGGTAGGAAATAACATGGATGTTATCAAGGAGGTGAAATCACAACTATCCTCCAAATTTGACATGAAGGATCTTGGTGCTGCTAACTTCATTCTGGGAATGGTGATTAAAAGAGATCGTGCAAACAGGAAACTATGGTTGAATCAAAGAAAATATGTTGAGATGATATTGCAGAGGTTTAATATGCATGTGCATGGAAGTAAACCGGTCAAGGTTCCTATTCTTATAGGTGTAAAGTTATTTGTAGATCAGTGTCCTAAGACACAGGAAGAAGAAGAGGACATATCCCATGTTCCGTATGCTAGTGTACTTGGTAGTTTGATGTATGTAATGGTCTGTACTAGACCGAACATTGCACATGCAATGGGAGTTTTGAGCAGGTATATGTCAAAACTAGGGAAGGAGCATTGGACAACAATAAAGAGGTTCTTCAGGTATCTTCGTGGCACTACTAGTTATGGATTGTGCTACCAAGGAAGACCAGGATTGGATAGAGTGGTGGGCATACATGGCTTTGTTGATGTAGACTGGGATGGATATCTAGATTGCAGAAGATATACAAGTGGGTATGTGTTTAACCTATTTGGAGGAGAAATCAATTGGATGAGAAAAAGACAGGCTGTAGTGGCACTCTCAACTACAGAATCTTAATACATGGCAACCACTCATGCAAGCAAGGAAGCAATATGGTTACAAATATTGTGTTCAGGTATTGGGTTGGTACAACAAGCAGTGAGATTAGATTGTGACAGTTAGAGTGCGATATTCCTGGAAAAGAACCCAGCTTATCATTCGAAGACAAAACATATTGATGTTCAATATCACTTTGTGAGAGACATGGTTGAGGAAAATAAGGTGTTGCTGGAAAAGGTTGACACTTTAAAGAATGTCGCAGATTCATTGACAAATTCTGTGAGCACAGAAAAGTTCTCCTGGTGTAGAGTAACAATGGGAATTTATTCCCTAGATTGTTGACTATATAATCCCCAGGACCCCTGGATGCAAAGAAAACAACAAGTGGGAGAATGTTGGGTATGTGTTATATTATTTGCATGTATGTGTGTGGGCGCGTCAGATTCAACAACTGCGTCTGACGATCCCTCTAGTAGTGTTCTATGTGTCGTGTGCACCATGCATTTTCCTAGGGGGGTCCCAGGGGAGGGCAGGCATGCCCACCCCTGGTTCAACATCGGGCGTTAGCCTGGGGCCGGCGGTGTTCAAATTTTTTTTGGGCGGTTTTTGGTATTTTTAGCGAATTTTTCTATTTTTAGCAGTTTTCTAAATTAATCCCGTATTAAGGGATTAGGGTTTTGGTATCTATGGAATACCTAAAAACATTGTATATATTGTATGGTGAATGGTGAAATTCGATAATATGAATATAAGAAAGGTTTTTCTGGTTGAGGATTTCCGGTATAAAATCTCTGTGTACTCTGTGCATGAGCCATTGATTAAATTCTGTTTTGCTGAAGAATCTATATGCATTGCTTTACTTCACAGGTTTAAAACTTAAAGACTCCTCCCAGTCCTTCTTTTCATGCATCTGTGCACACTACAAAGTCTTCATTTGGATTTGCAATCCTCAAGATTGGAGCACTGGTTAACAACTGCTTCAATCGCTGGAAGCTTCACTCACATTCCTCTATTCACTGAAATATCTTCTCCTTCCTTTGTAAGGAAGTGATAGGGTGAGCTATCCTCGAGATCCCTATGATAAAGCTTCTGTGATAACCAGATAGAACCATAAAGGATCTAACTTGCATCACGTTCTTTGGTGCTGACCATTCTCTGATGGCCTCAATATTTCCAGGATCTACAACTATCCCATCCTTCGAAATAATATGCCCCAAGTAATGGATCTACTCCTGATAAAATGAGCACTTGCTCAACTTGGCATATAGTTGGTTCTCTCTTAGCACCTGCAACACCATCCTCAGATGATTTTCATGTTCTTCCTCTGACTTGGAATACACTAGAATGTCATCCAGGAAGATTATGACAAACTTGTCTAGATAGTCCATGAATACACCATTCATCGGGCACATAAAAACAACGGGTGCGTTCGACAACCCAAACAGTACCACTGTGAACTCGTAATGACCATACCTTGTTCTAAAGGTGGTATTGCTGATGTATTCATCCTTTATTCTTACTTGGTGATATCCTGATCTAAGATCTATCTTCGAAAATATATTTGCATCCTTCAACTGATCGAAGAGGTCATCAATCCTCAACATAGGATACTTGTTCTTTACAGTCACTTTGTTCAATTGTCTGAAATCGATACATAATCTCAACGTCCCATCCTTATTCTTCACGAATAGGACCGGGGCACCCCAAGGTGACACACTTGGGCGTATATACCCCTTCTTCAGAATCTCTTCAAGTTTTAATTGTATTTCTTTTATCTCTGGTGTACTCATTCTATAAGGATATTTAGACACTGGAGCTACTCCAAGAATCAAGTTTATAGAGAAGTCAATATCTCTTTTCAGAGGTTGGCTGGGTACCTCCTGAAATATATCCTCAAACTTCTTTAGTAACGCATGGTCTTCGATATTTGAAACCTTATCCTCAGGTGCTTCCTCCAAGTGGGCTTCAAATAATTGACATCCTTTCCTGAAGAACTTCTTCAACTGGATTGCTGAGATTTCTCTGACAACAAAAACTTTAGGAATTCCTTAGACTGTTTTTTGATTTCCTTTCTCATCCAGGCAAGTGAATGCCTTATTACGACAGTCCAAGATGGCATGGTGCTGGTCCAACCAGTCCATCCCAATTAGACAGTCATAAGAACTTAAAGGCAGAATGTTCAATTCAGCCGTTGTGGTCAGTCCATTCATGTCCACAGGACAATACTTAACTAACTCAGTGACTTTCCTCTTGGTTCCCGTTGCCAGCTGCACTAACCAAGAATTTTCATGTTTTCTTCTCGACAATTGCAAACTTTCCACCACTCTAGGATCTATATAACTATGGCTAGACCCTGAATCAATTAAAATAGTAAATGGTTGGTTGTTAATCATACCTTCCACTTCAATCATGTGCGATTGATATTATTCTTGCTTGTTGTCCAAGTTTGCGTACATCCTAGGTATTCTACTGCCCATGTCCTCAACTGTTTCAACCTGCTGAACATTGTGGACAACTCTCACTTTGCCATTTCTATGGGGGCAATCTATGTACCTATGGTTTCTTTTACAACCCCAACATTCCATAGGTGGCGGTCTTGGCATTTTCCCACCCACTTTAGCCTTCCTAGTCTCTCTAAAATATGGTTTTCCTTGAGGAATGTTTCTGAAAAAGGGTGGCTTAGTTCCCTTCTTTCTCTGATCCATCTTGAATTTCTTCTTGTATTCCCAAGGTCTCCCGAAAGTAGGCTTCTCTCTTTGCTACTCATATAAGCATTTCACTCTTCTTATAGTTTTTTCCATAGTCTTAGGGTCATCATACTGAATCTTTTCCCCAATGGAAGGTGGCAGTCCACTCAGATACCTTTGAATCTTGACAGTCTCATCCTTGATGAACGGAACATACTTTAGTAATTCCAAAAACCTTCTTTCATACTCATCAATGGTCATGCTACCGAGCTTGAGTTCAAAGAACTCTTTCATCTTTCTGTCATAATATCTTTTAGTCAAGTATTTCTTCTCTAAATATCTCTTGAATTATTTCCAAGTGATATATTTCTCTCTAATGTGTTGCACCTGCACAATCTGATCCCACCACATGGATGCTTTTCCTTTTAGTTGATACATCACAATTCTTCCTTCTACATGAGATGAATAATTCTACAGTTGGAAATATTTCCTCATTCCAAGCAACCATGTCTTGACATCTTCCTCCTTCTTATGTTCTCCATCAAACGTAGGAGGCTTAATCTTGTTCATTTCACCCTTCAGTTCATCCACTCCATATCTCCTGTGATTTCTGGTAGGAGATGGGCTTGAACTACTGTGTGCCCTCCTCTTGGAGAGAACTTGGGAGTGATGATGGTGTCTACCAACACTCCTTGATCTTCTTCCCTCAGAAGTCTAGTGACTCCCTGTTTTTATCGAGTCTCTCTCCTTGTCCAACTTCTTTTCTATTCTCTCCAGACTCTTCATAAACTTTAATTTGAATTCTCCCTGTTGTTCCTTAGATTTCATGAGATTTCTGCTATCTGCTTGGTGAGTTTGGGCATCGTTTTGCAATCTTTCAATGATTTTCATCATATGCCCTTCCTTATCTATCTCTTCTCCATTCCCATTGGAGTTCGACCCCCCTTCAACTCCCAAATGAACATCCATCCCTTTTATTTTATTCTATGAACTGGAAGCAATCCCTGCCTCTTCCATTTCTTTGTGCTCAGCTGAAAATCTAGTTGGTTTTGGAACTAGTTAAACTTCTGCAAACACAATGTGCAGACAACCGAAATTTGTCAGGTCATCATTCCTTAACAAATCCCACAACATTCATAAAAAAATCTGATTCAAGAAAATGCTCAGTTTTCATTCTCTATGATTCTTGTTCAATATGGAATCCCCACATATTTCTTCTTTCAAAGCTCTGCTCTACTAAGTTTTCGGGCACTAGCCCCTTTCTCTCAGTCCCCAACCCACGCGACCATGGGTCGTGACCAAGCGCTAGATCAATAAGCGCTTACTTGGACCTTCAGCCTTCGGCTTCAAAATATTTTCAAAGAACAAAACAACGAACTCTTGGAGTTCCAAGTTACCAAACTCATGAAGTAGAGTGGATCAACAGTCCACGTCTACCCAACATCCAACGACTGACACACACTATGAAACTTAAAGCGTCTGAGTTCCGAGACTTCGGGACTTCAGAAGTTCGGAGCTTTGGGACTTCAGAAGTTCTCACACTTGCTTCCTTTCTATCATTCAAATTCTGAAATTTCGAACCCCAGGTCCACATGGTACAGATGTGGCCAACTCAGGTGGTGGCACGTGGCATGTCTAGGAAGGTCCATGTCACCTCTGGAGACGTCATACTGCCCCACCATGCTTACTCTCACTTCGAAAATTTGGACTTCGAAATTTCTCCCCTCAACATACTTTAATTCTCCCGAAATCTGAAATCATGATCTGCTCCTTTGTTTGATCCAACTGTCAAGCTATTTTCCTATGATCTACGGTGTAGATCTCCTTCAGAAGTTTGGTGCTTCAATTTTTGGCCTTTATCATACCTTTGCATCAAGCTTATCCAACGTTGCGAAGTCTGAAGGGATTCCTAGGTTAACCCTTCTGCGCTTTCTCCAGATTTGATGGTCGTAAAGGTTTTTCCTTTCCTTCTGAACAGATCCTACGGCTCCCACACCCCAAGTGTTGAGCTCTCTCTCTCTCCATGGTCCAAACCACACCGATTGCTATTTTATTCTACCTCTACTCCTTCTGAGGTTCGTAACACGGCCAAGTAACCCCTTGGAACTCAGAAACATTCTAAGGTTCGAAATTGGTTTCTCTTAACACAATTTCTACTTGAAACCTTGGGCCAGAACTTGAGTTTTGTCCATTTCGACAAAAACTCCTTCCAAACTCTTGCTTCAACTTCCACTGACATGGCCCATTCAGGCTCAGTGTTGAAACCTTGGCTCTGATACCATATTGTAACATCCTCGACCATCAACTCCACTGCTGGGCAAGGCTACTACGTAGAACAAACTCTCTCTCTCTCTCTCTCTCACACACACACACACACACACACACACACACACACATATATAACATGCATATTTAATGGAAATTAACCAAACAATACAGAGTAATCACAAGATTACTGCTAACATACAAAAATAATGGAATTAACAATAATTCATAATTGCAACGGAATACATTATACATTTCAAAGACACAGACATGCATCACATATAAATTAAGTACATAATTAATACTTATCTTTTAATTGGAATAACACCACCAACTACGTGTAGACCTTCCACAAACCTTCCAGCCTTAGATCGCGTTGCTCATCACTCTCAGCAGTAGGTCACCCCTAAGCTGGGACTAAACTCCATCGAGCAAGGGAATCCTAGGCTAGGCAAGGTCAATAGGAAGACACACAGTTTATGAGGATGGATTCTCTCCTAGGATCCACTTATGCCCACTGCTCACAGACTCTCATTCCCCACATGCCTATCCCACCCCAGGAGTATACACCTTCACTGTCACACCAGATAGTCCTTTGGCTGCTAAACCTCCCTTGCCTTGGGCTTCAACAACAGGCTAGACCAAAATTCTTTGAGCTTTGTGGAATCTACAGGACCCCTTCCAGGAATTCTCACTTCCTCTGTGCACTCTCTCACCTGGAGAGAGTCGCTCACAGGCCTAACAACCTTCTTCTTCAACCACAACCACCTGTTTCACCTGAAGAGAGTGTTGCACTCAGGCCTGACAACCTGCTTCTTCAGCTCCGTTCCAACACAAGAAGGACAACAGTAAGGCTCAACAAGGAACATATGACAACAATAGTTTACACTCTGCCAAGGGACTGTGTGGCCACAACAACCCATAGTTATAACACACACAACATAGACAATTACTATATGCTAAGGTTTCACAGAAGGCAACAACTCAAGTGGTTAAGCACAAACTCATATTTGTAGTGTGGATAAACTGGGTTCATAGGACACACAGAAGACACTACTGAGTCCATGGGTTTTCCACTAGTTTTCAGCATGCGTGCCAAGGAATCAACACAGAAATCGAACGTAGACTCAAACAGTTCAGACAAAGGATGCCTCATCTTCTCAGGAAAACATCCTTGGTTGGCCTCACTATTTCGGGTTTCAGAGCTGTGTGAGGTATGCAAAGATCAGACGCAGAGGAAACACAGTTCAGACAACGGACACTAGAATGAAGATAAACCCCCATCACGACTCAATTCTTGGGTTAAATTGCATGTGCATGGGATGACACATGTTTCCCATGAAGATGCATGCACTCCATCAAGTATGCGTTCCCTTTTCCAGGAACTTAGGATAAAAATATACCTTTCACACTACTTTGGAATAATAATAAATTATTATTCAATGACTTAAGCCCTCAAGATTATCCCCTCTTCCAACCTTTTAGCCCCCTCTCCCTTACCTAGCCTTGTGGAAGCTTAGTCCCCCATCACTCTTTCTTCATGGTTGGTCGACACACAACGATATTTATATTTTATTAATGATCTTCATAATTACATATACAAAAAAAAACAAGCTCCTGGCCTTTAACACCTAGGCTCTCTGGCCTAAATAACACATAATCCCACCAACTTATATACACTTGTCTCACCAGCCTATAAACATGATTACAATACATAATATAACTGGGGCACTTCCTTGGGGTATTACATGTTGTCTCAAAGGGTATTTTAGGTGTGGTAGTAGGGAATTCACAAATAGATGTCTATGCTGCATATCTGTCATGACATACTTCATATTCCCCTTCAAACGTTTGAAACTCTAATCAATCTCCTAGATAGATTCTCCTAGTTTCTGTCTGATCTCTATCATCTCATTCATGTATTGATCCTCTGATCTATGCTTATGGAATTCATTTATCAGTAGCTTTTTGATATCCACAATTGTTCTGATTGTTCCTGGTGGACTGTTTGCAGCTAAGCTCATGTACCAATCCAGTGTGTGGTCTCTTAGTATGATAGCTAACTACGTAAGTTTTGTATCCTCATCTTTGATATGTTTTTCTTCCTACATCTTTTCACAGATGAACAAGTGCTTCTCAGGGTCCTCCGATGCCTCTCCCTTGAACTCTAGTAACCTAATGGTGGGATCATGTCCTTCCATTGCAAACTGTATTGGACTACTACCTTCATGCGATGTAGATCCTTGACTACAACTTCCTGAACTGGCTCCCCCAATTGTTTCTCCTTGTGTAGATGTACTTCTTGCTACATTTCTTCCACTGAAATTCGGTTGTCTAAACGGTGGTGTTCTTTCTGGTGTATTGATCGCACATGATTTTATGGGTTCCACATTGACACTGATATGGATAGGATTTTTGCTTTTGGTTCCTGCCCTTGGACCTCTTGTCTTCCTTTCATATGTAACGTGCAGGATTTCCTCAATCTGCTCCACAACCCGAAGATCCTCTACCCCTTCTTCATCACTTGCCAAGCCTTCCTTCATGACTATGGCTCTCTTCTTATTGTTCATCTTGTATTGGTAGGGTGCTCCACTGTGTTTTCTTCCAGCTGTTGCCATGATCTGCTTGATCTGGTCTTCCTCCATCATGATTGGATCCAAGGCCTCCTCCTTCTTTCCTTTATCCATATCTTCATTCATTTCTCCATCTCTTGTCAGTGCTTCCCCCCTTCCCCCATGCACACAGGGAAGTTTAGTTGTTTGATGCCATTGTCATGACACCTTTGTTATACAATAACATTTTAATGGAAGTATACAATGGTCTGATATACCTACCTCTAGGTCCATTCAAGAACTCTTGCTTTGCTGTGCTGTAAGACTTTGCAATATCTACTGCAAATTCTGTGATAAATCCCACAACAATGTTGTCTAACTAGAAATCTACTGCGCGTGTAAATTTATTGTCAACCTGTTGTAACTGCTTGATCTCCACAAAATTCCACTTTAGCTATCTGATCCGATTTGTAGGGTGGTTGTATTTAAACCTCAATATCCACTCCTGCAACACATGCAAGAAATCACAAAAAAATACTTCATGTAAGTCGCTAAATACATACTTGCCCAAATATTTGCGTGGTGTTAACTTCAGGTTTTTGTTATCTTTCTGTGCAAATTCCAGCTCCTTTGTTTTCAACCAGCTCTCGATCTTTGCCTTCATTGGGTTCCATGGTTTAAACATCCCCTTTTATATTCTCATTCTTTAAACGTTTCCTCACCAGATCTGACATTCTTTTCACAATTCTTCTGTAGATCTCATTCACTCAATCTGTTCCAGCCGACAATATTACCATTTGTTGGTTTTACTTCTCTCTTGCTACCTTTATTGGGATGAACTAGGTTTAGGACTATCATGGTTTCCAACAAAGCCCCTTTAAAACTATCGGCCCCTCTGGTAAACCAGAAGGAAACGCAATACATAGGGTGCATTGCGCAATCTCACTTGAGATTGTTCTATTGGTGGTTGCAACACTCAATTTCTTGCAGCCTGGGAATGAGTGGGGATCTAGGATTAAAATATGTGATCTTCGTTTGTTACTTTAACATTTAGCTTATATTGAATACCCTGTCATTCTTATTCATGCATGTAAAATAGAAGATCTAACTAGTCATTCACGCATTTGTCTAACATCTAATCATTGACAGTAAAGGAAATACACAATATTCAATCACATAACACATGATCTACCATGGTTCACCTCTCTTGGGCTATGTCCATAAATATTTGGCTACTCTGCTCTTTTATTATGGTGTTTCCAAAACTACAGTGCCACGCGCATTACAACTTTCCATCAGCGGGTCGAGATCTACAATGAGGTGGACTAGATCACACTAGGATCCTCAACCTGTGATCTAACCCTCAAGATATACCCTATTTCCTCTCCTTATCTCAACAACTTACAACAAATATTGTATTTTCAATTATTTTAGCTTCGAACGACATAGTAACATTGACCAAAACTCGAGCAAGCCCCAACCTAGACCTCCTAGGTACCTACATATACATGTTTTTGGCTTTCCAACCATTACATTTTCTTACCAAAACCCTAACCCTATCATGGCCATGTATTCTTGCATGCATGCCTCACATGCTTTCCTCTTCTGCATGCGTGTCTGTCTTGCACGTGTCACTTTTCTTGCATGCACATCTGTCTTTCATGTGCTGCTTTTCCTACATGCGCGTCTGCCTTTCACGTGTTTCTTTTCCTTCCTAAGTGTATGTCTTGCATGTGCTTCTTTTCCTCAAAACTGGGCCTACACCCAAAACCTTCAGCCTCAGCTTCATCATGCATTTTGCAGAATCAAAATCCGAGTTCGTATGCCCAAGATATTCATAATTTTTTCCAAAAGTCCAAGAGAGAGATTGCAAAGAGAACTTTGAAAAATGGCAAGAAGATTTTGTCTAAGTATAGTGCAACTTTCCTCTCCATTTTCAAATTTTTGACGAAGTACTCTCCTCACTTAGTCATTTCTCTCACCTTCCATCTCCACACTTAACCATTTTTCTCTCTTATCCCTTCACCTTTCTTTATACTCTCATCCCCTACTTAGTCATTTTTCCATTTTCTCATTACTCTCACATTCCCTTCACTTCTCATACTTAGCCATTTTTCTACTTTCCATTCCTTACTCTCCTTTCCATACTTAACCATTTTTCCCTCTTCCACTCTACTCTTCCACTCTCATTCCATACTTAGTCACTTTTCTCTCTTCCACTCCACTCCACTCTCCTTCTTCATTACTCTTATTACTCTACTCTCTACACTTTACTATTTTTTTCATTACTCTCATGTTCCCTTAGTCATTTCTCTCATACTTAGTCTCGTATTCTTTTCACTTAACTCCATGAATTCCTCATATTATTTTAATATTATTTCTCTTGTCCTAATTTTTCTAGATGGTGATTGGACATGATGTGTTATACATCTACAGGTTGACTAGGGAATGACTTGGTAACGAAAATGTTATTGAGAGATGTATTTTTCTAAGGTACTAAGAGCTATGCTAATGCATGACTTCCATAAGCTTCTTTACTTCACATGAATATTAAGGAATGACTTTGAATTATAAACATCAATGTTCAACTACCACAATGTATGTGGGATATATATTTTGAGAACAAGTTGAATTTTTAATGGAGAAGGAAAAATTTAAATCAAGGTATAAGAATGGCCCACACAATTAATGGACAATGGTTGAGTCTATGACTTTCTGAGCTTGTATCTTGAGCTCCCGACCTATGATTTTAGCAAACTATACCTTGTTGGAAAGGTAATTCGACAAGGAAGATGATGGAACAGTTTTCAAGGGCTGAAATTGGTCATAATATTCTTAGAAATGGGAAGAACAATCGACCATAGTTTTATGGTGTGTTGATAAATTTGCTTGGCACCTCAACTTCACGAGCTCATATCTTGAGATACAAAAATCAAAATCTTGCTCAGAAAGATTCATTGGAAATATGAGATGATGAAGTTTACATAAAAATTGGTTTCCATGGCTGAGAAATTGAATATCATTTCCAGAAAATTAAAATACGGTCCTATCTTTTAATAGACAGTAAATTAAATTAAAAAAAAGAAAAACGTAAATTAAATATGAAAAAGGCCCACTTCTAGGAAGGAATGAAAATGATACAAACTCATTAATCTAGATTTAATGAGGCATCGATTGAAGTGAATATTTCAAGAAGAAAAGCATACGAGAAATTCAAGAAGAGAAAAACCTAACTATCTCAATAAGTCAGAGGAAAAATTTTTGAAAAGAAAGAAGGTACTTCATCAAAGGGTTAGTGAAGGTTGCATTATCAGAGGGGTAGGGGAAAAATATTAGAACAATAAGGGATCAATCATGAATATATAACCAAGCTTTTGATCAGAAAATAGAGATCTCCATCTTCTCCATTCCTTTTCTTCTTCTACACTGATTTCTCATGGCTTTATGTTTGTATTTCCGAGGCAAGCATGGGGTTGAGTCTCTAGTGTTATTTCTTGTATTCTTCAAAGACATTTCTTGTGTGATCATGGAGGATTTACAGCCATGAATGTGAGTGTCAGAGATTTGTGTATTGTTGAATATCTTTCATGAATAAAACTCCATAAAGAATTACTTCGAGGCATGACTTCAAAGATGTTTTAGATCTTGAGATTTATGAGCGTGAGATGTTTGAAGTATGCTTATCAAATTCTCTTTTGTTTTAACTGCAATACTCTTTTAAAATTCTTTGAGATGATCAAAACTTTTCTCTCCTATTTCTTGTGAGAAGATATGGATGTATTACTATTTGTGCATGATTAAGAGGGTTGTATATATGATGTCGAGCAAAAATATATTCTGATTGATGTTGGAGCCTTCCTTCAATATTTTCTTATTGTAAAGAGACTTCTTGCTACACATAAAGATTAGATCCGGTTATTGAAGAACCATTTTTTGTATAAATCCAAGCAATAAAGGTCTAGGGTTTGTTGTCTAAGGAATATCCATAATCCAAGATATTCAAGACATATCTTTTAGCTAAAGAGGAGTACCACCTCTATAAAAACACAGGGGATTCATATCCTCATGAAGTTGTTGTTTCAGTCTTAACAGACTCAAACATCAATAGGTCCCCAAATTATGTCAACAAACAATGGAATACTAACATCTAGTTGATGACAATATGATGTTAGTGGCATTAGTTTGGCAGGTATATGAGCAAGCTATTCAGTTAGGTGTCAATTAATCAACATCGGGTTGATGTTCTAGATATGCCATCAATTTCTTGTCCATTTGTTCATCATTGAAAAGACATCAAAACTCCAATGAAATTTGATACTTTTTAAAATTTCTTGCATCCATCCCCAAGCTATCAATATCCCTAAGATGTTAGTGGAATGTCGAGAATACATTGATATTTTTTTTTTAACGCAAACGAGTATGGATCTTTATTTAGATAGAGGCAGAGAGGGCTGCCGAACCCTTACATATCCATTCAGAGCTAGAGCTCTGTAATACAGTTCCAGCCAGAATCTTTTACAATGCAAATCAGAGTGACTCCTAAGATAAAAATGGCTAAGAGAATAACTACTACTGACAAGTCTGAATTCTGGGCTGGATTCATGCAAAAATGAGACTGCTGCTCCGCCCTTAACGCTTTCCTTTGCTTCCAGAGCTGGTGGCCGCTTCTGTAGATGCTTCAGCGATCTTGCTGAAGGCTGTGGTTAGCTCCTCCACTTTCTGCTCCAAGTTGCAGAGGCGCTTGCCTAAGTCGCCCACGAGGTTTGCCGTGTCTTTCAGTCCGACATGGATTTCATCAGATAGCTCGTCTTTGATATCTTCCATTTCAAATTTCAGAAGTTCCCAC